>JAJPUD010011898.1:37098-52052 GCA_023553655.1 Myrmecobius fasciatus
ATCTCCTGATTTACCTCTTAGTTATCTCACTGCTTCTCCTTAGTTTTTTTGTTTGTTTTGTTTTGTTTTGTTTTCTTTTATTTTGTTTTGTTTTTACTGTATAATCAATTCTCTCTTATCTTTAATGTTCCGTCCAAGGAGTTCTTCATTTATTTTCCTACTACTCACATTTTTGTGATCTCAATAGTTCCTATACTTTTGAATATCTCAATGCAGATCACTCTTAGATTTTATTCTCTAGTCCTAATTCCTCTTCTAAATCCAAACCCAACAGATTTGCATTTTCATCTGAGTTTCCCTTGGACAGTTTGTTTTAATATATCTCTCATTTTCATTTGTTTATATCAATTCCATTGCAAATTAATTAGTACACACTGTCTCTAATGTTCCTCCTTCTGACTGAATAGTGGAGAGACAGAAAGCTCAGCTCTGAAAATCTAAGGAAAACACTAAAGACAACCATCTCTTCTTTTCTTACATGTTTACTCCTGTCCATTTCTCCATCATGTCCCAAGAATCTGTTAATACTGCAAGATCACATCAGTAATGGAATTTTGAATTTATTGTACCTTGAGAGAGTCCCTGTGGTTGGAGTGCTAGAACTGAAAACTCCTACATTTAAAGAAGACCTCCATCCAAGCCATCTCTTCATGTGAACCCTTCTTCAATATTTCAGTACTTCATCATGCTATGCTAAGGTTACCTTCCATCCTTGTTTTTCCATCTTCCATATACACATCTAAATTATAATTATAAAACATTAGTCTGACCAACCTACTGTTCTTTTAGAAAGTCTTGGATGTAAACGTTCACCTTGGCAATAAAAGATATTTCCAATCTGGCTCTATGTTACCTTTTACAAAGTAACTTGCAATAATGCTTCTTCATGCACTCTTCATTGTACTCAAACTGACATATTTGATATGGCCACAATATAGTATCCTATTTTCCACTCATATTCATTTATACAAGTTACTCCACATGTCTGAAATGTGCTCAGTCTTCACTTTTCATCTTAGAATTTTTAAATTTCCTAAAGGTTGAATCTAAGTGCCATTTCTTAAAGGAAATTTTTCAGGAAACATTCTCTCCACAAATTATTTTACAGTTGTCTTTTTCATACGTTATGCTCTAAAGCATAATGTAACTTCTCTAAAGAGAGGAACTTTTTAATTTTGTTTTCCTTTCATGCTCTAGGACCTAAACTAGTGCCTGCACATAGTAGGAACTAAAATGTTTACATGGTTGAACTTTATTTCTAGAGAAATATTTGATTTTTTCAAAGAATAGAACTCAAATTTTGGGAGACTGAAATATGAATGGCTGATGAGACAGTGTAGGTAGGTAATGAAGACAGCTATTTTAGAAGTTTAGTAGTGGCCAAGATTGCAGAGAGCAGATATGACTCTCTATCCACTGACCTCCTCTGACCTTTTATCAAACCAACAGCAGATTAAGCCTCTAAACTGATTTTGGAGTCAAAGCACCCCTAAATATTTGGAGTACAACACATTCCCAGAAGAAGTTACCTTGGAAGAGCTTCAGAACAGTTCTGTTTCAATCAGGCAGGGGGACAGTCTGCAAAGCTCAGATGGCAGTACAGGGGACATGGGAGGAGAAGACAGGGCAGGAAGCTGGGGCCAAGACTCAGACCATTGCAATTTCCAGGTACCTAGGAACCTTCCATGAGCCTCTTAGGCTACTCTGTCCTGGTTGCAAACAGGTGGGTTTGGCAGATTTGCCTTTTGTAAAAGGTAAATGCAAACCACTGAGCCCAGGAAGAATGCTGGACCTAGCCGTGATTATCTAGCATCAGAAATCAATCAACAGAAGTGTCCCAGGGCAAATTAAAGCAGCTGTCCAGCATTTGCTTTGAATAGACCTCGTCTTAAAAAATGAAAAACAAAAAACAAAAAACAAACAAACAAAAAAAAAAAAAACAAAAGAGAACTCTCACCATAGCTTTTATGGAGAGAGAGAGAACAGATATCATTTCCTAAGGTTCCTAAAGGTAAAGCAACTCCAGAGGAAGCAAAAAAGGGAGACATGAGCTGGCCCCCATTTCACAAGGCTTTCACAAGGGGCTGGAATCTGATATTCTGAAAGGCAAAGGAACATGGGTTACAGCCAAGAATAAGCTATTCAGCTAAAATGGATGTTATCTTTCAGGGAAAAAGATGGATATTTAATGTAATAGGTGAATTTGACCTATTTCTAATGAAAAGACCACATATGAACCAAAAAATTTGACCTCCAATCACAGAGCTCAAGAGAAGTATAAAAGGATAAAACATTCTCTTGAGAACTATATTTCTATTAAGTATATACTTCGAAAATGTGGGTATAATTTGATTTTATATTGATAATATGAAAAAGAAATTAGTAGTAGAAAAAAGGATCATACTGGAAAACGAGTTAAAAAGAGGTAGAATAAGGGAATTTTATATAGGGAATTTATATCTCATGAAGAGGCAAAGAAAAAAAAATATATGTTTTTATAATTGAGGGAAAGAAGGGAGAGGGATGAGCTTTGTGGAAATCTTACTCTCATCAGATTTGGCTCTAAGAGACAACATGAGACATATTTGGTTTCACTGGGAAACTTGTCCCACCTCATAGGAAGTGGGAAGATAGAGGATACAAAATAAATTCACATAAATCATCAGCATTTCATATATTATTAATGAAGTTCATGAGCAAGACATACAAAAAGAAGTTCCATTCTAAATAACTGTCAATAAAATATCAAGGAATCTATTTGCCAATGAAAAGTCAGGAACTATATGAACTAAACTAAAAACACTTTCCACACAAATAAAGTCAGATATAATCATTTGGGAAAATATGAAGTTCTCATGGGTAGGACTGGCTAATATAATAAAAATGACAATACTACCTAAATTAATCTACTTATTTAGTGCCATACCAATCAAACTCCCAAGAAATTATTTTACAGATTTAGAAAAAATAATAGCAAAGTTCATCTGGAAGAACAAAACGTCAAGAATTTTGAGGGAATTAATTAAAAAATACTAATGAAGGTGGCCTAGCTGTACCAGACTTAAACCTGTCTTATAAAGCAGTGATCATCTAAACTATTTGGTACAGCTAAGAAATACAGTAGTTGATAATTGGATAGGATATAATCACAGGACAAAATAGGCAATAACTATAGCAATCTAGTTTGGAACAACCCAAAGACCCCAGCTTTGGGATAAGAACTCACTATTTGACAAAAACTGCTGGGAAAACTGGAAACTAACAGGGCAGAAATTAGGGCTTGACCCACACCTAACACCACATATTAAGATAAGAACTAACTGGGTTCATGATTTAGACATGAAGAGTGATTTTATAAACAAATTAGAGGAACATAGTTTAGTTTACCTCTCAGATCTGTTGAGAAGGAAGGAATTTGTGTCCAAAAAAGAACTGGAACTCTTAATTCAACACCAGGTAGATAATTTTGATTATATTAAGTTAAAAAGTTTTTGTACAAACAAAACTAATACAGACAAGATTAAGAGGAAGGCAATAAATTGGGAAACCATCTTTAAATTTAAGGGTTCTGATAAAGTCCTCATTTCTAATAATAATTGACTCAAATTTATAAGAATTCAAACCATTCTCCAATCGATAGCTAGTCAAAGGATATGAATAGACAATTTTCATATGAAGAAGTTAAAATTATCTCTAGTCATATGAAATGGTGTTCCAAATCCCTATTTTTCAGAGATATGCAAATTAAGCCAACTCTGACATACCATTACACACCTGTAAGATTGGTAAGATGACAGGAAAAGATAATGACAAATGTTGGAAGTGATGTAGGAAAACTGGGACCCTGATATATTCTTGGTGATACTATGAGCGGATCCAACCATTCTGGAGATCAATTTGAAACTATGCTCAAAAAATTATAAAACTGTGCATACCCTTTGACCCAGCAGTGTTTCTACTGGGCCTATATTCCAAAGAGATATTAAAAGAGGAAAAGGGACCCACAGGTGCAAAAATGTTTATGGCAGCCCTTTTTCATAGTAGCAAGAAACTGGAAACTGAATGCCCATCAATTGGAGAATGGCTAAATAAATTATGGTATATGAATAACATGGAATAATATTGTTCTGTAAGAAATGACAAGTAGGAGAGGCGGAGCCAAGATGGCTGAGTGAAAAGGTGACTTTCTGCCTCTCCTCCATTCTTCTCTCAAATCAACAATAAAATAAGCCTCTGAACTGATCTTCAAGTCAACGAACTCAGAAATATTTGGACACTGCTCTCTGGATAACTTCATATCAGGTTACTCAGACTCGGGCAGAGAGATAAATAGACGACTTCTGTGTAGGCCTGAAGTGAGGGTGGGACTCACCTCAGCTCATCTTGGCAAAAATTCCAAACTCCAAATTCCAAACACCTGGAGTTTATCTGAGGCACTCCGGACACTCTGCCCTGATTGGGGGCAGGTGTTCTGGCAGACTTACCTTGTTTAAGGAGTAATTCAGACTTAATCCTAGCCCCCACTGGCCCAGCACCTTAAGTCAAATCCTCGAAGTGCCCCAGGGCAAAGCTTTTTCAGCCTCCGTTTTTTTTTTCCCCTACCTTAAAGAGATATCCACGCTGTCTAAAAAAAAATGAAGAGGCAAAAGAGAGCTCTCACCATAGACAGCTTTTATAAAGAGAAACAAGAGATAATCACCCCAGATCCAGAGGTTCCTTTAGACAACACTCCAGAGAAAATCAGCAAGGACCATCACTGGTCCCCTTTTCAAAAGGCCTTTCTGGAAGATTGCATAAAGAAGCTCAAAAGAGAGTTGGAGGATAAATAGGAAAATAAACTGAAATCAGTGCAAGAAGGATACAATATCTTGGAAGAAGGATATGATGCCCTGCAAAAAAGATATGAAAAAGACACCAATTTATTGAAAAATAAAACTAGTGAAGTGGAAAAAGAGTGCAATGAACAAAAAAAATTCAATTGGCCAGTTACAAAAGGAGCTTAAAAGGGTAACTGAAGAAAACAACACTTTAAAAATAAGAATTGAACAAATGCAAGTGAATGACTCAATTAAGACTTCAAGAATCAAACAAAAACAAAAAAAATTGAAAAATTAGAAGAAAATATGAAATATCTCCTAGGAAAAACAACTGACTTGGAAAATAGATCTAGGAGAGACAATCTAAGGATTATTGGACTTCCTGAAAGCCATGATGAAAAAAACATAATCTAAACAATATCTTCCAGGAAATCCTGAAAGAAAACTGCCCTGAGATTGTAGAATCAAAGGGCAAAATCACCATTGAAAGAATTCACCGATCACCTCCTAAAAGAGACCCCAAAATTAAGACCCCAAGGAATATTGTGGCTAAATTTCAGGACTATAGCACCAAGGAACAGATTCTGCTAGCAGCCAGAAAGAAACAATTCAAATACCGAGGATCAATAATTAGAATCATGCATGATCTGTCAGCCTCCACACTGAATGATCGAAGGGCCTGGAACCAGATATTCCAAAGGGCAAAGGAACTTGGATTACAACCAAGAATAACCTATCCAGCTAGAATGAGTATTATCCTTCAGGGAAGAAGATGGTCATTCAATGATATAGGTGAATTTCACCTATTTCTAATGAAAAGACCAGATCTGAACAAAAAATTTGACACCCAAACACAGAACTCAAGAGAAGCATAAAAAGGTAAAAAGGAAAGGACTCTTCAGAACTTTATTTTTACTAGGGGGATACTTAAAGTTTGGGGGTATAATTAACTAGATATTACTTTGATAATATGAAAAAGAGAACTAGAAGGGAAAAGGTTGTTATACTAGGGAAAAGAGGGAAAAGTGGTAAAATAAGATCTAAAAAAAGGAGGTAAAAACGAGGTAAAATCACTTGAAGAGGCAAAAAAAACCTAATATAATTGAGAGAAAGAGGGGAGGGAGATGAGCATTGTATAAATCTTACTCTCATCAGGTTGGGCTCTAAAAGTGTATATGAAACATTTGATTTCACATAGAAACTTGTCTGTTGCTAAAGGAAAGTGGGAGGGAAAAGAGGAAAAGTAAGGGAGAAACTAATAAAAGGGAAAATAGAAGAATCAGGGGAAAGGAGTAAAAACAGGGGGAGGGGATCTAAAGGGTGGAGTATTGTTTGGGGGAGGGGGTCATCAAAAGCAAAGTACTGAGGAAGGGGGAAAGGGAGAAAGGGGAAAGGAAAGGGAAAAACATAACTTGGGTAAATAAGATGGCAGGAAATAATTAGTTATTCTAACTGTGAATGTGAATGGGATGAACGCTCCCATAAAGCGGAAGCAGATATCAGACTGGATTAAAAACCAGAATCCCACAATATATTGTCTACAAGAAACACATCTCAAACACAGTGAGACATATAGGATGAAGGCAAATGGCTGGAACAGAAAATATTATGCTTCAGGTGAACAAAAAAAAAAAAAAAAAAGCAGGGGTAGCAATCCTTATCTCAGATCAAGTAAAAGCCAAGATAGATCTAATCAAAAGAAATAAGGAAGGAAACTATATTTTATTAAAGGGTACCATAGATAATGTAGCAATATCTATACTAAATATATATGCACCAAGTGCAATAGCACACAAATTCCAAGGGGAGAAATTAAGAGAGATGCAATAAGAAATAGACAGCCAAACGATACTAGTGGGGGATCTCAACCTTGCTCTCTCAGAATTGGATAAATCAAACTACAAAATAAACAAGAAAGAAACTAGGGAGATAAACCAATTATTAGAAAATTTAGGTATGATAGATCTATGGAGAAAGTTGAATGGAGACAGTAGGGAGTTTACTTTTTTCTCAGCAGTCCATGGAACCTATACAAAAATTGACCATGTGTTAGGGCATGAAAACCTCAAAATCAAATGCAGAAAGGCAGAAATAGTAAATGCATCTTTTTTAGATCATGATGAAATAAAAATCACATGCAATATAAGGCCAGGAGAAAATAAACCAAAAGGTAATTGGAAATTAAATAATCTGATCCTGAAGAATGAATGGGTGAAAGAGCAAATCATAGACACAATCAATAATTTCATCCAGGAGAATGACAATAAGGAGACAACATATCAAAATTTGTGGGATACAGCCAAAGCAGTTATAAGGGGCAATTTTATATCTCTAGATGCTTACTTGCATAAAATAGAGAAAGAAAAGATCAACGTATTGGGCTTATTATTAAAAAAAATAGAAAAAGAACAAATTAAAAACCCTCAATTAAATACCAAATTGGAAATTCTAAAAGTAAAAGGAGAAATTAATAAAATTGAAAATAAGAAAACTATTGAATTAATAAATAAAACTAAGAGTTGGTTCTATGAAAAAAGTAAAAAAATACATAAGCCTTTAGTTAATTTGATAAGAAAAAGGAAAGAGGAAAATCAAATTGTTAGTCTCAAGAATGATTAGGCAGAACTTTCCTCCAATGAAGAGGAAATTAGAGTAATAATTAGGAGTTACTTTGCCCAACGTTATGCCACTAACTTTGATAATTTAAATGAAATGGAGGAATATCTACAAAAATATAGATTGCCCAGGTTAACAGAAGAGGATATAAATTATTTAAATAGCCCCATATTAGAAAAAGAAATAGAATAAGCTATTAACCAACTCTCTAAGAAAAAATCTCCAGGGCCAGATGGATTTACATGTGAATTCTACCAAACATTCAAAGAACAATTAATTCCAATACTACACAAACTATTTGAGAAAATAGGGGCAGAAGGTATACTGCCAGAATCCTTCTATGAGACCGATATGGTGCTGATAGCTAAACCAGGTAGGGTGAAAATAGACAAAGAAAACTATAGACCAATTTCCCTAATGAATATTGATGCAAAAATTTTAAATAAGATTTTAGCAATGAGATTACAGAAAGTCATCCCCAGGATAGTACACTATGACCAAGTAGGATTTATACCAGGGATGCAGGGTTGGTTCAATATTAGGAAAACTATCAGCATAATTAATCATATTAATAACCAAACTAACCAAAACCATATGATTATCTCAATAGATGCAGAAAAAGCCTTTGATAAAATCCAACACCCATTCTTATTAAAAACACTAGAGAGTATAGGAATAAATGGGATTTTCCTTAAAATTATCAGTAGCATCTATTTAAAACAATCAGCAAGCATCATATGTAATGGAGACAAACTAAAACCATTCCCAATAAGATCAGGAGTGAAACAATGTTGCCCACTGTCACCATTACTATTTAATATTGTATTAGAAATGTTACCTTTAGCAATAAGAGAAGAAAAAGAGATAAAAGGAATCAGAGTAGGTAATGAAGAAACCAAATTATCACTCTTTGCAGATGACATGATGGTATACTTAGGGAACCCTAGAGACTCAACTAAAAAACTACTAGAAACAATTCACAACTTTACAAAGTGGCAGGATTCAAAATTAATCCACATAAATCATCAGCATTTTTATATATTACCAACAAAGTTCAGCAGCATGAGATACAAAAAGAAATTCCATTCCAAATAGCAGATGATAGGATAAAATATTTGGGAATCTATCTGCCAAGGAAAAGTCAGAAAATATACGAACTAAATTATAAAACACTTTAAAGACAAATAAAATCAGACCTAATCAATTGAAAAAATATTAAGTGCTCATGGGTAGGCAGAGTGAACATAATAAAAATGGCAATACTACCCAAACTAATCTACTTATTTAGTGCCATACCAATCAAACTGCCAAGAAATTATTTTACAGATCTAGAAAAAATAGTAGCAAAGCTCATGTGGAAGAACAAAAGGTCAAGGATTTCAAGGGGATTAATGAAAAAAAAGGCAGATGAAGGTGGCCTTGCTGTACTAGATCTAAAACTATATTATAAAGCAGCAGTCATCAAAACCGTTTGGTACTGGCTAAGAAATAGAGCAGTCGATCAGTGGCACAGGATAGGATATCAGGACTATCTAGGCAATAACCTTAACAATCTTGTATTCGATAAACCCAAAGACCCCAGCTTTTGGGATAAATACTCTCTATTTGGCAAAAACTGCTGGGAAAATTGGAAACTATTGTGGAAGAAGTTAGGGCTTGACCCATACCTAACACCACATACCAAGATAAGATCTAAATGGGTTCATGATCTAGATATAAAGAGGAACTTTGTAAGTAAGTTAGAGGAACGTAATATAGTTTATTTCTCAGACCTGTGGAGATGGAATAAATTTATGTCCAAAGAAGACCTGGAACTCCTAATTGATCACCAGATGGATAATTTTGATTATATTAAGTTAAAAAGTTTCTGTACAAAAAAAACAAATGCAGACAAGATTAGGAGGGAAGCATCAAATTGGGAAATCATCTTTACATTTAATGGTTCTGATAAAGGCCTCATTTCTAAAATATATAGAGAATTGTCTCGTATATATAAGAATTCAAGCCACTTTTCAATAGATAAGTGGTCAAGGGATATGAACAGACAATTTTCAGATGATGAAATTCAAACCATCTCTAGTCATATGAAAAGTTGCTCCAAATCACTATTGATCAGAGAAATGCAAATTAAGACAACTCTGAGGTACCACTACACACCTGTCAGATTGGCTAAAATGACAGGAAAAGATAATGATGAATGTTGGAGGGGATGTGGGAAAACTGGGACACTAATACATTGTTGGTGGAACTGTGAACGGATCCAACCATTCTGGAGAGCAATTTAGACCTATGCTCAAAAAGTTATCAAACTGTGCATACCCTTTGACCCAGCAGTATTTCTACTGTGCCTATATCCCAAAGAGATCTTAGAGGAGGGAAAGGGACCCACCTGTGCAAGAATGTTTGTGGCAGCTCTTTTTGTAGTGGCTAGAAACTGGAAACTGAAGGGATGCTCATCAATTGGAGAGTGGCTGAATAAATTATGGTACATGAATGTTATGGAATATTATTGCTCTGTAAGAAACGACCAGCAGTATGATTTCAGAGAGGCCTGGAGGGACTTGCATGAACGGATGCTGAGTGAAACGAGCAGAATAAGGAGATCATCATACACAGCAGCAACAGTATTACATGATGATCAATTCTGATGGACATGGCTCTCTGCAACAAAGAATTGTCTCAAACCAGTTCCAATCATTCACTGAAGAAAACCATATACACCCAGAGAGAGGGAAATGAAATATGGACCACAACGTAACATTTCCATGATCTCTATTGACATTTACTTGCATTGTGTTGCCTTTATCTGATTCTTTTTTTTTCTTGTAGATAGGATTTTCCTTGCATAACTTGTCAAGCATTTCAACATTATTGACATGTAGTCGACTTCCTGCCATCTAGGGGAGGGGAGGGGACTGCTGGTAAAATTTGTATTGGAAAGGTTTGTAAAGATCAATGTTGGGGAAGTACCCATACATATGTTATACAAATAAAAAGCTTTAACAAATAAAAACAATTAAAAAAAAAGAAATGACAAGCAGGATGATTTCAGCGAGGCCTGGAGAACTTTTCATGAACTGATGCTAAGTGAAATGAGCATAAGCAACTGATCATTATTTATGGCAATAACAAGACTATACGATGATCAATTCTGATGGACATAGTTCTCTTCAACAATGAAATGTTTCAAACAAGTTAGAATTGTTAAGTGATGAAGAAAGTCATATACACACATATAGAGGCCTGTGGGATCTGTGTGTGGACCATAATACAGCATTTTCATGCTTTCTGTTGATGTTTACTTGCATTTTCTTTTCTTCTTAGGTTTTTTGTTTTGTTTTGTTTTGTTTTTTTGATTGTAGATCTGATTTTTCTTGTATAGCAAGATAACTGCAGAAATACGTATAAATACATTGGATTTGCCATATATTTTAACATAATTAACATGTATTAGACTATGTATTAGACTATCTGTCTTCTAGTGGGGAGGGCAGGGAGAAGGAGAGAAAAATTTGGAATAATAGGCTTTGCAAGTGTCAATGTTGAAAAATTACTAATGCATATGTTTTGCAAATAAAAAGCATTAACCAAAAAAAGGAAGTTTAATAGTGAAAGGATAGAATCAAGAAAATAGTCTGAAGATATGGCAATATCAAAAGAAAATAATTAGATTTTGGTGTTCTTTTGTTTAGGTTAAAAACAAGAAAGACCTGTGGATACTTATATGCATAAAGTTTTGTTTTAAATTTTGTTTAACAAATTGTTGTTCAGTGATTTCAGTAATTTGTGAATTTTCATGATTCCTTTTGGGTTTTAATGGCAAAAACACTTATGTAGTTTGCCATTTATTTGTCCAGATCATCTGACAGTGTAAGAAACTGTGGAAAAAAGGTAAATGACTTCTCCAGTGTCACAGAACTAGTAAGTGTGTGAGGATGGATTTGAACTCAGATTTTCCTGACTCTAGGGCCAGCATTCTATTCACTGTACCATCTGGATGCCCCTGGAATATAAGATATCATGAAACAGGGGAAAATGGATGAAGAGACATAATAATAGATGGATAAAATGTATCAAAAAGTCGAAGGAAAAAATATTCATTAGATAACATACAGCCACATCCACAGAAACTGGATGAAATGAATTTCAATGTAAAGGCAAAAATGTTTTGAGGTATAGAAGCTCACAATGGACATTCTCAACCTTCTCCATAAAGTTATGTGATGAGATACAAATGGCAGGAAAGAGAGTTAGAACTTGAATAGTCATGAAAAAGTTAAGAAATGTTAGAGGTAATCACTTGTGAGTCCATCAGAAAGGGGATTTAGAGATATTGAATACAACAGTCTAGGGCAGGTCACTGAAACCCAACTGTATTATTATCTTAGGAGAGAAAAGAGCCTTTGTTTTAATTGAATAGATCATTAGAAACTATTAAATCCTACTAGAGAAGACAAGCATTTTTGTTCATATTCTCTTTCCTTTATAACTAAATAAAAACTGACTTTCTAAGTAGGTTACATAACATTCTGACTCAGTTTTCCACCAGTTTCATATAAAGCTTATTTACTTGAATTCCTGAATGGTGGAGATGTAATTTAGACATTGACACTCTGCCACATTTCAGTCTATAACATAAATATCTCAGGTTCAAGACATCAATATTTTATTCTATTATGTTTTCCCCTTTTGATTGACTTCTCATGATCTTCACAGTCACAGTTACATGTAAACAAGTGAGGTTACTTTAGATTTGTATGTGGAGATCCAGCCTATTTTAAGTATGTATATATGTATGTATGTATATGTGCATATATATATATATGTATATAATTTCTTTTTTTGTGTCTGTTTGTGGGTATCTTAATAATCAGAATTCTCTCACTTCAAGGAGATCAACACATGGGGAGTAGGCAAACTCTAGGCAATAAGGAAGACTATAAAAGCTGATGTAATCACTTTTGATATATTGATATCAACATTGGAAACATTAATATGTAGATATCAAAGCTGTTGTTCATCCTTTAACTTGGAATCATCACTCCATTCTGTCTTTTTCCTATCTACCAACAGATATTATATCCTTTGTATCACCTTACTTCCAGAGATCATTCCCTAGAAGGCTTAAATATATCAATTCTCCATTTTCAACCTTGGGTTTTTACTGTCCTGATTACTTAGTATATCATAGTGTCCATAATATCTAGTCAGTCTCAACATTTTTGATGATCCACCCCAGCCATCTTCTTGTATCTCTCCCTTCATCTAGACATACAGATATAAATATATAAGATGTATGCATACGCATATACATATATGTATATAAACATATATAATATACATACATGAATATGTATATATATATAAACATATGTATACATATTTATATATTTATGTCTGTATGTGTATGTCTGAAATTTTTCTGTTCTAGAACAACAGTGAAATCAATACTAAGACTACTATTAGAAAATTTTGTTTGTCAATCAGTTACTTATGGCAGCAGTAACCAATCTTACAGTTTTCTAGTCCAAAAGCTATCCTGCTGGTCACTACTTCCCTAAACATATTACATTCCCCAAATAGAATGTGGTTTGAGAAACTAGGCTATAGTATTTTCATATTTTTATCCCCAGAACTTTGTACATTGGCACATAAAAATATTTTAATAATTACGTGGTTTTAAAATTTTGCTTTTGTTATATTCTATACCAATGATCTCAGGAATTTTTGGACACATTCTAAAGCCAAATACTTTTTAGCAATGAATATAGCACGGAATATCAAAAGCATATTTAAAATCCAGAAAACAAGGAACTTAAGATAAGTTAGTGTGTTATCAGTCATAAAGAAATCTCATCTGAGCTTCTAGCTCACCCTCCATTGCTTGCTGTATGCACTATTCTATAACAATAGTGTAAAGACCATTTTAGAAATGCAGTTCCAAAGATCCTGAGCTATGCTGTATTAAGGCAGGTTTAGGGTAGATGGAAGGCTTATGTTATTCATTATAATTGGGAGCAGGTGCTAACTTATTTTTCCCACAACACAATTTTTCTTGTTTCCCTAATTATAGAAGTACAAATTCATTGGAAATTGATGCATTCTCAAAAATTTTTATACATTCCATAAATATCTGAATCAGAAAATCACAGTATCTAAAACTTGCAAGGAATCATAAAGTTTATCTAGTCCAATCCAAGTACAAAAGAATAAAGGTAATCTGCAATACAGTGTACGAGTCTAATGGTGGTCCATACTCTGCTTACATTATGTAAAAACTCTTAAAGAATGGAGAATTAAATTAATATTTCTTTCATATGTTAAAAAAAGAAATTGTGAACTATATCAATGTTGATATTAAAAGAAATTGAAACATATTTTCTGAAGTAGTAATTGTCATACTCTAGTTCCTTCCAAAGAAAGGGAAATCTTATTTTGTTTTTAAACTTCTGTTTACTCCAAGGTACAACCTCAAACCTCTCAGATTGACTAAGATGACAGGATAAGATAATGATAAATATTGGGGGTGATATGAGAAAATTGGGATCCTAATGCAGTGTAGTGGTGAAATGGTAGCATGGTGCAATGATCCAGCCATTCTGGAGAGCAATCTGGAGCTACGCCCAAAGAACTATAAAACTGTGCATACCCTTTGACCCAGCAATGCCACTATTGGGTCTATATCACAAAAAAAAATCACAAAGGAGGGAAAAGGATCCACATGTGAAAAAATGGCTGTAGCAGCACTTTTTGTGGTAGCAAAGAATTAGAAAATGAGTAGATGCTCATCAATTGGTGTATGGCCAAATACGTAGTGTTATTTGAAGGTAATGGAATATTATTTTTCTATAAAAAAATTAACAAGCTGATTTTATAAAGTTAATTGAAAAAAGGACAATCAGAAATGCATTGTATTCTGTAACAGCAAGAAGGTGTGATGATCAGCCCATGAAAGACTTAGTTCTTCTCAGTGACTTAATGATCCAGGGCAATCCCAATAAACTTTGGATAGAAAAAGTCATCTACATCCAGAAAGAGAACAAAGGAGATTGAATGTAAATCAGCACATATTATGTTCACTTCTTTTTTCTGTTTTTTTTCCCTCTATTTTTTTCTTTTTCTGTTTGATGTTTTGTCTCAACATGATTCATAAAGAAATATTTAATATCCATGTATAAACAGAAAAAAATTAAATGTTTAAAAATTTAAAAAATGAACTTCTTTTGCCATAGAACAATTTGTGATATTTCCTCCTGAGCTTGGAACGTTTTAAATACAGAGATTTGCTAGTAAATATTTACAACTGTTCTTTCAGCTGAAAACAATTAAGTATAAATCACTTTAGGTTTAATTTTCTTTATTAACATTTCTCCACCCATTCTTAATTCTAGACATGCAAAACAAGCTAAGAAAAAATCCCAATAAATTAAGTGTGGTTATGTAGCATGTATTAATTTCTAAAGAGTAAAGTCTAGACTTATAACAACTGACTTCCACAAGGCTGCTGAAAAAAGCTGCAGC
>JAJPUD010011899.1:0-27803 GCA_023553655.1 Myrmecobius fasciatus
TTTTTTTTTTTTATGGTGACCTTGGGAGGTGACCTTGCCGGGAAGGCAACAACCCCTAGATTTAAATCCAACAAAGATAAGATGAGGGTCATTTAACTGTAAAGGCTTCAATGCACCTTTACAAGAAAGAGGCAAATGAGCAAAAATCAAGTACTTCTCAAAGTCCTTTTTTTTTTCCAAAAGAGCAACTTCCAGGACCATTACTGGACCCAGTGGCCATTGTTTACTCTCTCTGAAGCTTTTGCCACTATTTTTCATCCTCTCTTACTGGCTACTCTTTCTTTCCTTTTCTAGTGGGCCAGGCTGATATCTCCACATTGAGATGTATAGTCCATCTAATAAATGATCAAAAATGGTTTATTTAAGCATAGTAGGGAAGGAGATTTAGAGATACTACAGTATTGTTTCAGCCAAGCACAATTTCCCTGAGACAGTATTGGTTATGCTGGTCTATGGGACAGAATATCAAGAGAGGAGTTTTTGATTATTTCCCCCTAGCTTTGATATTTAAGGTCCTGAGAAGCTTTAGTAACAGCCCCCCTCCCAATTTTAATTCCATGAGCACCACAGAAAACCTTAGAAAAATCTCCTTTAGCCTGCCCCCAGAGGAGTCCTCAGGATATCGATTCACTTCTTGTTGGTTTAAGAAAAACACAATCTTCTACATTTCTTCTCACTTTTTCCTTGGCATCTTCTTCACTGGTTTCTCAGCTGGGTTTCTAAAAGGGACAGTCATTGGCCACCTTCTCTTTTCTCTGCCCATCCCCTCACCCTTGGCAATCTCATTCACTCACATGGCTTCATCTCAATCTCTAGATGCAGAAAGCTCCAAAAATCGACTTTTCCAGACCCCCATCTCCAGCTGCCTTCAAGACCTTTTGAGTCGGAGATCCCACCAGCACCTCTAAAGCTAATTTGCTTAAATTCTAATGTAATCTCATTATCTTCCCCTTAAACCCACTCCTTCTTCTGCCTGTGTTGTCACTATTCATGCATCTCCTATTTTTAAGAGCTTCAGATTATAGAGGGAGCATGGTATGGCTGACGCAGTCAGGAATATTTGGGTTTGAACCCTGAGATTCAGATACTTTGGTGGGGTGTGACCCCATGAGCAAGGAACTTAATTTTTCTGGTCCTCAATATTCTCATCTGTAAAATGACAGCGTTAGAGCCTGTAAGGCCTCCTTCTTGCTCTAAATCTATGATACTATGGCTTTCCCTTATTCTCAAATCTAATCAGTTATTGATTCTCCACAATATCTTATCTGTTTCTTTTTCTCAAAACCTACTACCCTTACCAGAGGGTGGCCCTGTTTTCCACCTCTGAAGATTATTTTTGTAGCCTCCCAATAAGTCTGCTGGCTTCTACTCTCTCTTCCCACTCTCCACTTTCCCATCCTTCCTTCATATGATTGCCAGAATTATCGTTTTCACTCTTAGAGTTTGTCATGTCTCTCCTCTGCTGAGAAAGTTTCATTGGCTTCCCATTGCTTCCTTGCTAACTTCTCCAACTTGGCATTTAAAGTCCCCTACAATTTAATCTTTCCATTCTTAAGTCACCTATATTATTATCATATAATAATTGCTGACCTTGTTCCCCTGCCCCATTCTCTACTCTTGCTAAATCTTGATCTCAATTCAACAAGCATTTATTAAGTTACTGCTATCTGCTGGGCACTGGACTAGCCAAAAGACAAAAACAAAAGAGTTTTCGTATTCCAAACACTTCTATTCTAGTGGGGAGATAAAATAAATCTCAATAAATAAATACAAGGCAAAATGAAGAGGGAATGAGTATGAAGAATTTTTGGGAAGCAGGATGGAATCCAGGAAGCTTAATGAAGGAAGAGGAATACTTCTGTCAGTTACTTAGGTATCTAATAATCATTTGCAATCAATAAAAAGGATGAATTGAATGTTCTGGATACTTTGGAACTATGTAATACACTTTAGAAAGATTTCCATAAAGATAAAAAAGTTATAGTTCTAGCACCTATTGGGAAAACCTTTAGCTCGTAGGAAAACCTGATTTTCTACAATGGCTCATTCCTGGAGGTTTCCAGTTGGTCTTATATTAAAGCCTCAATTTCAACCCCAGCCTCCCCTTCATTATAAAGAGCTCACATTAAACAGCAAAGATATTGTATGTTGACTTTGGAACATATGTTTCAGAAACATTGAATATAAATGTTGTCTTGATTTGCATAAACTTTTGGATGCAGCTGACTTATCTAACGTTTTCCAACCTTGACACATGCAAAAGATAGGAACCATTGGTTACAGGTGCACTTTTCAGTATCCTTTTGGGATTTAGCGGGTTTTAGAGGATTTGGGTTCTTTGGGCTTTTTAAAGAAACCCCAAAAAGGTGAACTTTCTGCTTCAACTGCCTCTGTGCTTAGGCCCTCATTAATCAAAGGAGTCCAGTCAATCTTTTAAATCTTTTAAATTGCAGTCATGAGCAAAGAGGCAGGGAGGGCAGATTAAGGAGCAACGGTGAAATAGGTTTTCTGACCTATACCCTACAGCACAAGATGCAAGAGATAGGTCTCCACTGGAGCATTCCCAAGGTGAGGGCAGGCTACCCTTCAGTTCTAATCAGTGAAGTCTTTTGTCTGAACTGTAGGTCCACATCACCCGGGTACTGGTAATGCAATCACACTCTGAATCAATGCAGTCATTTCTCTAGTGGAGCCCTGAGATAAATCTGTCCTTCTATAATCATGTTGGAACCATCAGTGCTCACAGAGGAGTGAAAATCAAAGCTTAGAAGGTGAACACAAGTTATTCTATTTTTTTTTGGAAAGGTTGGGAGAATCAATGTAGGTACCAGGGTATATACTGTTTATTAATTTACAGTTTGCAACCTTTAAAACAGTATATAAGCTTGTTATTGCTATTATTATTCCTTTAAATCTAATGTTACTTACAGGAATGACATTTAGTTCTTGATTGAAATATCAAATAACTCATTTTACTTTTTATAGTTATCTGAGTAAATCATCAATCTAATCTTTATATGGTAGATTGGGATACTCATAATTAGCATTAATCCAGTAAGGAAAGCACAGCATTTCTTTAGGGGGAAAAAGCATAATTCTCTTAATAATATCAACTTTTTCTTAGAATTGTAGGTCTATCTTAAAGATACCAATATTCTATCAGTGGAATTAGATGGCTACACATCCCATGACATCAGTTTTCAAATAATTGCTATTATTTAGTCATGTCTGACTCTTCATGGCCCCATTTGGTGTTTTCTTGGCAGAGATACTACAGTGATTTGCCATTTCCTTCTTTAATTCATTTTATACATGAGGAATTAAGGCAAACTGGGCTAATTGACTTTCCAGAGTCATACCGCTAATAAGTGTCTGAGGCAGGATTTGAACTCAGGAAGATGAGTCTCTCTGACTTCCAATGTACCACCAAACTGTCTCTTTTAAATAATAGAAATTGAGTATAACTCACTGGACAATGTGGATCTCATGGTGAGTACCAGTAGATTCAATGAATAATCAACAAGTTATTTTATAGAAGTATTGGAATATGAATGAGACATGGATTAAGGGAGACTGCTTGAATATTCCAGTGATATTCTCTTGATTCTGCAAGAGATAAAGGAAGGTCCTGAGCTCATTGGGTGGTTTCCCTCTGTTGAACTTACACAGAAAGGGCAGGTATAACAGGGTAGCATTTTTTAAAAAAATCATTAGATGGATGGTAGAAATATATAAAACCTGTATGCTGTGTGTATGGGGAGGAAACCAGTCCTTGGAAATAGTAGTATTTGAGGTTCAAGAAATCTAGGTCTGCAGGGCTGTGTCCATCTCAAAGGGAGCACCCTCACTAATTCAGAATGAGATTCATTCCATGAAAGCACCCTACTTGAACAGATTTAATCGGGCAACAACTAGGCTACTACAAAGTTAAGACACTGTCCATTAAATCTTACCCCCAACCCCCATTACTTGACATATTGTCTCCATTACTCAATTTCCTCAATAAGAGAAGTAGCTTGGAGCAGACTCAATTAGAGTAGCAGGTTGCTTTTGCCTCTTGCCCTAAAGCTGTGCAAAACCTTATATATAATGTGTGTAGGCCTTTTTTGTTTTTCAGAGTTGTTAGCTACCTGGCAACTGCCCATCAGCTGATGCTAATTAAACTTTTTCTTCCAGCCTTGCCTCTTGATTTATTGGCCTCTAGTTAAGTGTAACTAGGTAGGAGGAATTACTCTGCAAGAGGATCTTTGGGCTGAGGAATTCCCCAACAGATGGAACATTAAAATCAATGAGATCATGTATACATTTGTGTAATTGAGAACTCTAATATAACATGGCTCATTAATTTATTAATAGTACCTAAATTAATTTGCTTTATTCAGTGCAATACCAATTTTTATAGACCTAGAAAAATGATAATGAAATTCTTCTATAGTAACGAAACTTCAAGAATCTTATAGGAAATAATGGGGGCAAAAGTAAGAAAGAAGGAGGCCTAAAGATCTCAAACTATGCTGTAAAACAGTAATCATGAAAACAATTGGGTATTCATTAAAAAATGGAGATGTTGATCAATGGAACACATTACGTACACAATATACTGAAATAAATGAATACAGTAGCAAAGACTTCTTTTAACTGGTTAAAGACTGATAAAGACTGCTGGAAAAAAAAAACTTAGAAGCAGTCTGGCAAAAATGAGATATAGATTAATTTCTCATATCACATAATAAGATAAACCTCAAATAGATATATGGCTTAGACACAGAAGATGCATAAGCAAATTAGAAGAATCATTTTGAATCTTTGAATAGTAAAAGAGCTCATGACCAAACATAAAGATTCAGAGAAAATAAAGGTAGCTAGCTAAGTGGTGCAGTGGATAGATCCCTAGATGTGGAGTGAGAAAGACCTTAAAAAGAATTCAAATTTAACTTCAGACACATACTAACTCTGTGATCATAAGCAAGTCACTCAATCTCTCCCAGCCTCAGTTTCCTTATCTGTAAAATGGGGATAATAATAATAATCCCAATCTGGACATGCAGTAAGAAAATAATACAGACAATTGTATGATATAAAATTTAAAAGATTTTGTGTGAGTAAAGCCAGAACAATTAAAATCAGAAGAAAAACAGTTAAGTGGGGAAAATATGCATAGCAAGTTTCATTGATAAAGGTCTTCTATTCAAAAGATAAAAGGAACTGAATCAAATTTATAAGAGCAAGAGCCATTTCCCAACAAACAAATTGTCAAAGAGATGAACAGGAAGCTTTTCAAAAGAAGAAATGCAAGTTCTTAATAACCATATGAAAAAAATACTACAAATCACTAATAATTGGAGAAATTCAAATTTAAAAAAACTTCTTGACTTCATGATCATCAGGAGGGCAAAGTAGACTAGAAGGGAAAATGATAAGGAAAATATGTACACAGTATACTGTTGAAGGAACTATGAGTTGATATAGGAATTCTGAAAAGCAATTTGGAACTATTCCAATACCCCAAAGAGTTCAAAGAAAGCAGAAAAAGACATACATATTTTAAAACACAGCTCTTTTTTGTGGTGGCAAGAACAAGAAAATAAGAGTAAGGCAATCAATTTTCAAATAGCTAAATTATGGTATATCGTTGTAATGGAATACTATTATGCTAAATTATGAAAAGAATAGTTTCAGAGTGAAGTGAGCGGAGCAAGAGAGTAATAATAACACAGTAAAGAAAAACTATTTTGAAAGACTTGAGAACTTTGATCAATGCAATGACAAATCTTACTTCCAGAAGATTGAAAATGAAGTATTCTATCTGCTTTCTGACAGAGGCAGTAGACTCAAAATATAGAATCTTGGCCATTGAGAGAATTGATTTTGCTTAACTCTGCCTATTTGATATGAGGGCTCCCTTTATCTTAGCTTCCCTTTTGTACATTAAGTTTAAAAAAAAATCCATATAGTTCAAGCTGATTTCAGACAATAGCCTATGATTACAGCGATATGGAGCAGCAACAGTGTTGAACTCAGAATCAGGAAGAGTTAGGTTAAAATCTTGCCTCAGATATTTACTGGCTATGTGACTCTGGCCATGTTATCTAACTCTTATGTACCTCAGTTTCTTCATCTGTAAAATGAAGGGGGCAAACTCAATGGCCTCTCAGGTTTCTTGTACTCCTTAATCTATCATCCTATGAGCCTTTTTTTGGTCCAGAGGTTACTGGCCATCGGCTTTTCAGCACTGAGAATTCTCTTTAATAGTTAAACTATAGCAATCAAGTTTTTTTAAAATGTTTTAATATTACATTATTATATTTTATTAAATCAGTCATATTCTTTATTCCATATGACCTTGAAAAGAAACTCTTTCCCACAGAGTGTATGTACAATAAACTTGGCGGGTCTCTGTTACAACTAAACTGACTGCATAACTAATAATTAAAGAAAAACAGAATTTTCATATTGATTCATATGAAAACTTTCAAGAAATGAAGACAGCAGAGAGAGATGCTCAACAGTCTCTGAGCAGTGGCCCAGAAAATGAATAAATCAAGTCAGAAAACATTTTTCCTCCTCCCTCTACCAGAAAAGCTAGAGACATTGAAATTCATTATCATTTCTATGAACATGAATGTAAAATATTAATTTTCATTAAGTAGGCTAGTGAATATGGCAATGTCACATTTATCTGAGGAAAGATCCAGTGCCACTAGTTTCCTTGACAATTGGGATAGAAAGAATATAAAGTTATGAATCAGTCATAAAGTTCAATTTATTCCTTTTATTTGGGGTATTTAGCTTCCATGAATAGAAAGTGTGCATTGTATTACAGATGCTATTTTTAAGCTATTTCAGATTAGAAACAATGATCTGGCAGCCATCAATTAATATGTCTGATTTAAAAGCTTTTGCTATTAATTATTCTATATTTTTATTTTTGTGTGGCTATTCACATATGCATGTATTCATGAATATATTCAAACACATTTTTCTCTCTTAGTTTCTACTTTTTGTAATTGTTAATTACTTTGCTGTTATTATTATAGAGAAGTCCCTAATTGAGTTGTAGAAAAAAGTTAAAAATGAATATGATCATTCAGTTGTGGTTTGGAAGATACTACTTTAGCCCAACTTTCCACTTAGTAATGAATAAAAACTCTGATAAATAACCAACAAGCTTTCTCAAAGGACCCTGGGTCAAGCAAGGAACAGGAGAGGAGCAAGGAAGTGATTCAGCTTGGGCATTTAAAAGAAAAGAATCTGAATTGGAATATGCAGGAGGAAGTTCCAGAAATGGCATTTGAGCTCATGACAATCACATGAGCCTTCATCCCCATCTGTTTTGGTGGGATTTTAATATCCAATCAGGGAACAAAGGCTTATACTGCTTCCAGGTATTATACAGTACAAATATACCAAAATCATACACTCAATATATTTAAAAATTTACATATGCATAGAAATGTATATAAATATAATATATATATATGAAGACTAGGAATGAAACTCATACCTAGGGGCTCTCGATTTGCTTAACCAGAGCTACCTTCAGGGGGCCTTCTGTCTTGCATCATCAAACTGATAAACTCTTTTTTTGTTCCCTACTGGGAGCAAAGGGAAACCAGATTTCTGAGCTTTTTTTTTTCTCCTACTTGCCGTTTTGTAAGTGGGAAGGGTATTTCTGCAGGGACTAGGGAAAGCTTGAAGGCCAGAATTGTGCAGAGTGTATTGATAATGATTAGTTATGGTTCTTTTCTACCATTCTGATTAATTATGCAGCATGGATATAGGAGTGGTGAATCTAGAAAGTACATGAAGGCAAATGATCATTGGGAGTAGCCCATATGGATTGTAAGATGTGTTTGGGAGTTATGGTCACACTACCATAAAAGCTAGGTAAGAACCCAACATCACCCACAAAAGAGCAAGAGGCAAGTGATCTTCTGACTGCTAAAAAGAGACCCCCGATCTCCCTCTGCTATTAGGGGGGATGTGAGCAGTGAAGTCTGAGTGAGTCCTGATGGACTCCTGATCCCTCTCATTGGTTTTAGTCTGGCCTTCCAAAGTAAGGCAGAATGGATATTTGTCCTTCTGTGCCATGGTCCTCAGCTAATTAGAAAATGCATGGTTTTTATATTTGTGCTCCCGATCTTCAAATGTTGGAAGCACTAAAACTCAACAAATACTCATGGCTTGGCTGTTCCATGTAGCTTAATATTTCAGGAAACACAGAGATTTAATACAGCACGTTTGGGGAAGTGTGCTACAGAAGGATCAAATCTTGGTGAGGGAAGCCGCATGGAGGCTGAGTGAAATACTGGAACAATTGATCCTTTTTAGCAAAGGCGATGTTTGTTGTTTTGATTGTTGCTTTCAGAGCAAGAGGTGGAAAAGGAGATAGGAGAGTATTTGTGTGTTGTGTAAGAAGGTGGGCAGAGGGCTAGGGTTGGGCTGGGGGTGTGGTGAATGCTCACCAATCAGGACCCCAAGGGCCCGGGACCCCCTTGGGGTTCTGAGCTGGAGATGGAGGCTGCAGTGCATGCAGGTGTGGAGATAGAGACCTGTCACAAAGGTGTGATATTTGAGCAAGGTCTCGAGAATAGATACATGTGATTCTACATGGAATGGTGGGGCCGTTCGAGGTCAAGGGAATAGCAAGAGAAAAGGGAGAGAACGTATGTGGTCGTATGATGACCGATGGGTTGGAGAGAGCGCAGTCCGATTTAGTGGGGCGGAAGGGAATGATTGGGCAGAACTGGACAAGGCATTTGTGTGTACTAGACTCTGAAAAATACTTCTGTTACAACATACAGTCTAAAATGCACATGACTTGTTAACCAAACCAAGTACATGTCACTGAGTGTGGAATTCTTTGTCATTAAAGTTTTGTGTATTTATGTGAAAGCAATATTTAAAAATATACTTTGTTGGGCCATTTCCTATTCCAATTCTAGATTTTGTTTCGCCCTTATATAGTAGTGCAACATGTCTGAAAAAAGGGGGTTTGGTCCATATTATAGAGGTTCCTGAATGCTAGGTTAAAGAATTAGGACTTTATTTAGTAGGCAATGGGGAGAATTTGAAGATTTTTGAACACTGAGAACAGCAGAGCACAGCTGTGCTTTAGGAAGATTAATATGGTAATAAATTGGAGCAGGGATTTTTAATATGGGTTCCCTGTGGATGGATTTCAGAGGGTCTGTGAACTTGGATGTGAAAAAAGAATCATTTTTACTTCAATAGAATTAGTTCCTTTATAATCTTATGCACTTTGTAGTATGCATTTAAACATATTATTCTGAGGTAGGTAGGGATCAAAATCTTCATCAGATTGCCATAGGAGTCCATTATATACAAAACAGCTAAGAACCCATGGGTTATAGAGAGAGAAATCTGGAAGCAGAAAGACAAGTTAAGAGACTAAAGCAATAGCCCATGCAAGAAACTATGAGACCTAGGATTATGACTCTGGTCTCTGCAATTCAAAAAAGGGGGGACACATGCAGGAGACGTGCAGATCTAGAATCTGACAGATGTGATGTGGATGTACAGTGAGAAATAACAATACCTAGCAGTTACATGACATTTAAAGATTTGCAAAGTGCATTATATATATTATCTTATTAATCCTCACAAGTCTGGGAGGCTGCTGATGTTATTATTTTCATTTTACAGATGAGGAAGCTGAGACTGAGACAGAGAGCAGAAAGGATCTTCTTAGGGTTACACAGCTAACTAAGGGTCTGTGGCAGATTTTGAACTCAGGTGTTCCTGATAAAAGTCCAGCACTCCCTCCACTGTCACATAGCTGCCAATGAGGAAAAGGGAGAAAATTTTTTTTAAAAACCCAAAAGACTCTTTTTCAGGATAATAGAGAGTGCTACTGTTAACAAAAATGGGGGAAGAGCAGAAGAACAGATGGATGGAAATAGGAATGGTGGATTTAGCTTTGAATGACTTTGATTTGGGGTGTCAGTGGAACACCCATGTAGAATATACAGCAAGCTGTTGTTGTAAATGTTGGTTTGTCCCTAAGAGAAGAAGGAGAGTCACAGATAGAGATTTGGGGGTCATTTACATAAAGGTAATGGTTAAAACCATGGGGATAGATAAAGTCACTAGAAAAGAGAGCATAAAGAAAAAGCGGAGCACTGAGGATAAACCTATGTGAAATACACTTAAGAGAAAGAAGAGAAGGGAGGAGGATTATGAAGGAAAGAAGAGGAACATCACAAGAGTGTAATATCACACAAGCTAAAAGGAAGGAACAGGCAGTGGGGGCAGATTTTGCCAGTAGATGAAAAAAAGGTAAACAAGAAGAGGCCTTTAGGTCATCAGGGACAGAGACTAACTTTTATATATTATATATATAGGTATATATATATACCTATATAGGTATATATAGGTAAAAGAACAAAGAATCTTTGGAGAAGTTAAATATGTGAAAGAAGGAATGGAAAGAAAGATAAAGTGCCTGAAGGAAGCACTTTCCTCGACTTCCCTCTCGAGACTGATTCTGACTTGTCAGCTTATAAAACATGGCAGCAGGAGAGGAACAAATACTGCTGATGTGGTCTGGTTCTAGAGCATGCAGGATCTTTGTATGCTGGAAAATAGCTTTATTGAGATTCCACTTTATTACTGATCAGTGAAACACATCACAAGAAAGAAATTCAGCAACTTTACTTCCTGTTTCTTTTCCACTTTTTTTTTTCTGCATTAGGCTATTTCATGGGACTCTATCATCCAATGTTTCTTCTGATTTATACCTTCTCATTTTTTAGTGTTAGAGATGCGAAAAATACTTTTATTCTTTGAGTTGACCAAACATTTGATTGCTTAAATTTTTGACAATTCAGAAATTTAGCTTAATGAAAGGATATAACAAGATGATAAATTTTACGAGGTTAATCTTTATTTCTACTTATAACTGGACACATCTGCCAAATTAATTTTTTTAATGCACAGCTCTGACCATGCAACATTTTGTTTAAAGGCCTCCAGTGGCTGCTTGTTGCTTATAGGATCAGATGCCACTTCTTTAACCTTACATTTAAGGTTCCCCACAAACTGGTTCTAACCCACCTTCCTAGCCATATTCCCTGCCAGTATCATCACAAATTCCAGCTCATCTGGAGTAGTAAGTACTTTCTATCTTATATATTGCTTAGCATAGTACCTAGTACACAGTAGACACTTAATAAATGTATATTGATTGTTTGATTGTGTGATTATCCTTCTTTCTCCTGCCTCTGGGGTTGCATAGACTCTCTACCTTGCCTGGCTGGAATCTACTCCTTCCTCTTGATCTATTGAATTTTTTTTTTACCCTTTAAGGTTCTATTCAAGAACTATTTCCACCATGAAACTATCTCCAATTTTTCCACATCTCTAACCCCATTGGAGAAAATGATCTTTCCTCCTCTAATTTCTGGCAGTGTTTTGCCTCTTTCCTGTGTCCTAAGCCCATGAGAAATCACTTTGGTACAAGTAGTATCTCCTCTAGGAGATAGAGTGCCTTGATGACACCATTTTTCATCTTTTTCTCCCCATGGCAGAGAACATAATAGACACAATAAATGTTTGTTGAATTGAATTGTATCCCTCTAAAGATTAAATGTCAGGTCCATTCATCAAGACTAAAGTGTTAACGATGAATAATGCCTAGATTAAAATTTGCCAGATCTTATTATTTCACCCTGACAAGTGATTCAACAGACCAGTACAAAAATAACAATGTGACACTAAAAGCAAGCTTCCTTTCCTCTATTCTTTAGTGAGAATTTGAATGGCAGAACATGGACCATAATGCCAAATGCTATTGTGGAAGAACTGAGTTGACTGTGTTGGATTACGAGAATTGCAACTGAGACATCAAGTGTATTTTGAAAATTGGGTGGAAAAACAGGATCTTTCAAAAATATTAAATCCAAAATATTAAATAATTGATCTATCTCAATGCATAAAAATATGAATGTACAACTGATAGATTTGTTTACTCCCACTAAACTTAGAAAAGATAAAAATTGATCTTTATCACATATTTATTTGTTTGTTTATAGCTCAGTTAATTCCAGATAAACTTTACCTTGATCAAACCTTCCTTTGCTACAAACAAAAATAGTTAAGAAAAACATTTACATGTACAACACATGCATCTAAATTATTATTGTTGCACTATTGTTAATGCATTCATTGATTATTCAAGTTTTATAATCCTTTTTTAATATCAGTCACTTCTAGATATAATCACTTATCCAGAAATTCACCCATTATAACAAAGAAAAACAGGTATGCAAATCGATGGACACAAAATTAAATTTCAACTAAATAAGATTTTCTAGCCTAGCTAAATTTACTAGATGGCATAGCATAGAAAAAAAAGAGAAAAGTAATCTATATTTTCTTAGAACGCTCTACCCAGAAATAGAAGCTCTTGAGCTTCTGGGTAAGGCTAATTGATTGCTATAAACTGAGACTTTTAGAACCCAGTTGAATTTGTGTTCCTTTCTGGTTCTCTAGTCCACATAAATGCTAAATTGTTATTCCTATGTCTAATTATATCACTTTCCTACTAAAAATCTTCATGGGTTCTCTATTACCTCAGAGAAGTAATACAAAATCATTAGTATGGCATTTAAGTCCTTTTAATATTTAGTCTCCCTTCCTCTGATTTCAGCCTTATTTTCTTTCTCCATTCAAGTCAAACTGTGCTGCTAACTGTACCCTGGATACAATATTCCATCTCCTATTTCCATACATATGCATTGGTGATTCTCTATATTGGAAAGTACTCCATTCTATGTCTTGATTGTTTAGAACTCACTTTCCTTTGTAATGTAGGGCTCAAGTCCAGGCTTAAAATGCTCCTCATTGATAAAGAAAATGGACTCTCTTTCTCTTTCTAATGAGAAAGAGTTTCCATTATTAAGAGGGAAATTCCTTAAAGTTTAGCAGCAAGCTAGAAACAGACACATACTCAAGGTGCTGGTTCCTTTATAGGTTGATTTCTCCCCACCCCCAGAATCTCTTTCCATCCATGGATCTAGAAAATTATTGGAAAAGAGACTGGAAGTGCTTATGCTTTCTCTCAAAGCCAAAAGCCAGAGAAAGAAATTCTCTTCTCTCAAACTTTTGCCAATTTACCACTCACCTAGGTACAGAGTATTAGGGCAATCATTCTCTCCATTAAAAAGGAAAGGTTTTTTTTTTTTGCAAATACTGAGGCTTTAGTCCCAGATGTCATGGTGTCTGTCTGTCTGTTTCTCTCTCCCTGTCTCTCAAATGTTCTCACTTTGAATTCTTCTCTTCTGGAAGACAGTTAAAAGGTAAACATACAGGTCGAAGTAGAAGAGCACTGGTTTTCTTGGATGCAGACCTATATAGATTATCTTGTACTTGGTATTTTTGTTTAACCGGACTCTTCTAGCAAGTTAGTGCCCTAAATTGCTAAATATATACTTTGTATTTTCTTATCTATGTACCCTCAAGAGTAAAATGTAAACTCTTTGAAGGCAGAGATTATTTCTTTTCTTTTTCTCATTTTTGTATCCCTCGTACAGTTTTTTACATGTAGTAGGTACTTAATAAAAATTTGTTGAATTGGATTGTTACAGATATTTGGCTGTTGTCAAAAATAGTAAGCATTTCCATAGTACATTGAAGTTCACAAAGTACTTTGTAAAATGAAATATAATATGGATTGATTCCCATAATAATCCTGTGATTAGGAAGTAGAAGTGTTATTGTATAATGGGGATATTTTATAAATGAGGAAACTAAGACTCAATATTACATAAGCAATAAAAGTCTAGAATACCCGTCTAGAAATTGATGTGGAGCCTAAGGCAAGAACAACAAAATATGTCCAGAACAAAGAGTTGGAAGAATTGTCTCCTGCCAACTTTATGAAAAATTCAGTTGTGTGGAGAAAGAAATTTTGGGAGAAGTCTTGAACTTAGGACGCAGGGTCCAGAGGGGAGGGGTAAGGCTAAGAGATACTGACCTCTGGGAGAAATAACAACTCCAGTATATTGGCCACAGGATGTCATGTGGCTCCTACAAGGGACCATACCACTGGGGTAGAAGCAAGATGGAGGCCAGCCGAGGTGTCTTTTGGAAATTTCCTATTTTAACTAATTATTCTTGCAAACCTGGTTCTAAGCTCAGTTTTCTCCATACTTACTGAAGGAATAACAGCCCTGTCAGTGTTCAATCGATTTCAATAGACAAAGGCAGAACCCCAGTTGCCCACTTACCTCCCTCTAAGTTTAGCATTCTCTCCCTTACATAAAGCTGCCTGTATAATTTTACAGCACTAGAACAAACACTTTTGGTCTTAATTCTTTACTGATGCTGGTAGCTTTCATTTTAAAAATCCCTTTTCAGCCTATAGTGAAAACTGGGTAAATTAATAGCTTGGGAGGAGCTATAGAGGCAAATAATATTTATACAAATGTTTCAATTTTCTTTCTTAAAAGTTAAAAAAAAAGAAAAAGAAAAAAAAAGCTCTTTTGGTATCGAATGATACTTAGTCAAATATTGATTATGTACTTAAGAAGAAATAAAGCTATTTAGAATTCAGGGAGATATTTTTGGCCTGTGCAATTTCATCCCCTAAAGTTATCATATTTTAGACATTGGTCCAGATGAATAACTAGCACCAAAGAATATTTTTAATGGATTGATGTTAGTCCATTGGGAGGATTCTAGAGGATTGATGCAAGATATTTGTTCTCTTCTTTTTAATCAATGATTTGGGATAAGGCACAGAAGGCATACTTATCTGAACCTTAGAGGGAAAGCTAATATATTGGATGACACAGTTATGATAGAAACAAGTTTTTAAAGTCTGGAATAATTAGCTGAGTCTTAACTATTTTAAATGTAATAGAAATAGAAGTCTTAGCTTGGATTTTAAAAGAAATCAACTTCACAAATATAAGGTGGAGGAGATGTGGGTAGAAAGCAAGAGATTTGGTGGTTTCAATGGCCTGCACCCTTAATGTGTTAGCATTATGACCCAGTAGATTAAAAGCCAATGAACTTGCCAACCAAATCAATTGTGATATACTCCACTACTTGAAATATACTGACCATAAGAAAGAAGATGATTTCTTTATAGTCTTCTCTGGCCAGAATATGTTTGGAGTATAATTATATTATTTTAGGAATCACAATGAGATGGAGCTCATTTAGAGTAGACATGCAGGATGACAAAAGTAGCAAATCCAGACCATTTAAAAAATGATTTAAAAAAAAGAACATGAGTAATCTAGAGAAGAGGAGAATTAAAAGGGACATGATTATCATCTTTAACTATTTTATGACCTGACATGCAGAAGAATGATTAGATTCATGGTGCTTGGTCCTTGAAGATAGACCTAAGGGTAACAGATGCCAGTTATAGAGATGAAGAGATCAGTTCCATTTAAACAGGAACTGTCCAAAACAGTGATGTGTTTCTAAAGGAAACTGCAGGTCTTCTATGAGAGGCTAAATGATCATTTACCAGGGATATAGTAGAGGGAATTCATTCAGGAAGGGGTTGTGCTTGGTTATTTTGGAAGTCTTCACAGAAATCACCTCTTTAGGAATCTTGTGCTTCTATGACTAAAGATTTTTCTGTGGTATATTTTGTTTTAAAAAAAAGGGGATTCAATTCAAGTATAAAAGTGAAGTTAAATTATGTTTATTCTGGCTTGGTCTTTATGTTTTTAAAGTAACCCATCAGTGGATGTTTAAGTAACAGACAGTGACTTATTCAAGTTTGGAGATGTTTGTTGAAATGAATTACATGTATAAATGATTCAGCCACATAAAGAAGAGTCATCTTGTGACAAAGGAGCAAGCACAACATTATTTCCTTATCGCTGTAACAATGGTGTTGGCAGAGAGGTTGCAAGTTGATGAAGAAGATTTCATATATTTGTAAGTTACTGTTCAGAAAAAAATAAACCATTGTTCAAGTATTGTCTATCCTTAGTAGAGATTTAAATGAATAATGTTATTGAAAGTGTTTTTTTTGTATCTGAAGAGAATGTCTTAAACTCTACAATGCTCAGCAGATATTACAGGATATAAAATAATCAGTAAAACCTTGTCTGAAGACTAAATCCTAATATTTTGAGCAAATTGATGAATTAGTCTTATCTTCTCATTCCTGTTTCAAAAGTTTTTTTTTGGTATAACAAAAAGGTTCTCCCTTGATTGCAAAAATATTGGTAGCTACTAAAATAACTGAATGTGTTAAAATTATATTTTAATTTCACAATTTTATTGTTTAATGCCAGCAAGTCAGTTGAAAGAATTGGAATGTAAAAAAGAAAAACATATTTTACAAGTTTTCTAATTGTTAAGTCTTGATATATGATTTAGGTCAAGTCTTTACCCATGACACACAAATACAAGATAACTAGAAAATTAGACATTTATGCTTCTAAGACACTAAACTATATTCAAGACAACATAGTATTTTACTCATAAAAAAGTGCTTGATCTGCCTCCATAATTACCTGGCTTCCAAAGGGTAACTTACTCTATCTGTATTATTGGTTGTATCAACTATTTGTGGGCTGATCATTTTAGGTTAATATCAAAGGAATTGATGACATTTAAAGTACCAATCCAATTAAAAATCAGCTAAGATTTCTGTATAGACCAAAATGATACCCACACCATCAACTTCTCAAAAATCAAATCCACAAACATTTATTAGATGACTTCTGTGTTTTAAGTTCAATACTAAGCACAGAGGACACAAAGAAAGGCAAAAACCAGTTCTTCAATATAATGGGGGAGACATACACACAAATATGAATGTAGTTAATCACAGAGGGAAAACACTAAAATTAAGGCAGGCTGCCATTTTGACAAGGAACTGGAAACTGAATGGATGGCCATCAATTGGAGAATGTCTGAATAAATTATGATATATGAGTGCAATGGAATATTATTGTTCCATAAGAAATGACCAGCAGGATGATTTCAGAGAGGCCTGGAGAGACTTGCATGAACTGATGCTGAGTGAAATGAGTAGAACTAAGAGAACATTATACACAGCACCAATAAGATTGTATGATGATCGATTCTGAAAATCGTGGTTCTTTTCAACAGTGAGGCGATTCAGGCCAGTTTTAATAGTTTTGTGGTGGAGCCATCAGCACCCAGAGAAAGGACTGTGGGGACTGAATGTGGTTTATAACATAATATTTTCATTTTTTTGTTGTTATTTGTTTACATTTTATTTTCTTTCTCACACCCCTCTTTTGATCTGATTTTTCTTGTGCAACATGATAATTGTGGAAATATGTATAGAAGAATTGCACATATTTAACATATATTAGATTACTTGCTTCTGTGTAGAGAAGGGGATGGAGGGAATGGAGGGAGAAAAAAATTTGGAACACAAAGTTTTGCAAGATTGAATGTTGAAAACTATCTATGCATATGTTTTGAAAATAAAAAAAGATTTTTTAAAAATGGAAGGCTGCAAGAGGTTTCTTACAGGAAAGATTTTAGCTGAATCCTAAATGAACCAGGGAAGTCAGGAGGGGGAAATGAGGAGGGAGAGAATTCCATGTATGAAGGATATCCGTCATAAATGCACAGAATCTGGAATCTTATAAACAGGACAAATGGGGGGTTGGGGATAAATACAGTCAAATCCCCAAAGCACCAACTTGTAAGCATTTGTTCCTTCTAGTAGCAATTGTAGGTGAATTACATGGTCATAAGGGTATCTATCCAACAACTTCTACAAGCCTAGAGGTTAGGGAAACTGAATGTATATAGAAATAATATCTAAAAGTTCTTATCTTTCTACTTTGGAAAGAACCTGCCCCATTTTTAGTCTTCTTGCCTCAAGTCTCTCCCTAATCAAGTCTACTTTCTACTCAGTCGTCAAAGTGATCCTTCTAAAGCACAGATTTGACCACATTATCTTCTCCTGAAGTCTTAACCAGAAAGAATAGTTAATAATGCCTGTGTGTTTATTCTAAAAGCAATTAGGAATTTTGCATGTAGAACAATGTGAAATAAATTAACTTTTCAGGACAAAGCATCTCCTATTTCATTTCTCAGTTTCTTCATCTGTATAATGGGGATAAAAATAGCACCCACTTCCCAAAGTTGCTGTGAGGCTTAAATGAGATATTTGTTAACCTCTTGGCACTATGCTAGTATACATAATAGTATAAATATTAGCAATTAAGCAATAAATAACAATTATGATTTTTCACAAAATTGTATATACCTACCTGTGTATATGTAATTACATAAAATATGTAAATATACTCTGGAAGGCAGGTCCATGCCATACATAAATTCTGCATCTCCACTAGCACAGCACTTTGCACAAGTAGACAATAAAGTGTTGTTGAATGTTTGGTTGCTCTAACAACTTTAATATATACATATTTTTATGTTTCTTTGTGAAAACCTCCCTAAACTTCTTGAATTTTATTGTGAAAAACTATATAATCTAAGTATCTGGGCTTACTGCTCTCCATATATCCCTGGTCCCAACTACTCACAACTTTCAATCTCTAGTGTGCAGTTCTGTTCATCCAGAGGATATCTTCGCAGATCCATCATGCAAGCAGCTGTTGTTGTGATCCTGTAAGAAAGAAAAAAAAAGGAAAAGGAAAATCATGACCCAAATTCACTTGGAAAATGACATCTCACTGCCAGCCTTTTGGGTAGTATTCAGGATCTACCTTTCAAGGAGTTAAAAAAAATTGACCAGTTGCCAAAACATATTTACCAGCCCAATGAATAGTTCAGAGCTCGGCTCACATATCCTGGTATCAAGGGATGGCACTTTTCAGTGACTGCCAGGTTTTTTGGAGAATCCTTTCTTTTACTTTTAAGAGACATGGATAATTATGTTATTGACAAATTTTGTGATCGTGGGCAAATCACTTCATTCCTTTGGTATTTAACTTCCCCAAAATTACAATAAGGAGGATGGGCTAGATAGGAGTTTTAAATCATTTTTGTGTTATGGACTGTTTGGGCAGTATGATAAAACCTATGGACTCCTTCTTAGGAAAATTTTAAATTTATTAAAATTAATTATACAATTTTTAAAAAGCCATTTAAATTAAACAATAATTTTCATGTTTAAAACTTAATTTAAAATGATTTTAAAGCATATAATAAATACAATAGATTAGCAACTCATATTATAAAGGAAACCAGTTATATATTGATATATAGTTGCAAAATCTATTTTTTAAAAACAAATTTACATTCTTATGTTAAGAACCTCTGCACTGGTTATCTCTCAGGTCTCTTTCAGCTCTAACATTCTATGATTCTAAGACATAGAAAAGGTTACTCATTTAATTTTGTCATTAATTCATACATAATTGTGAATGAGCTCATCTGATATTTTCCAGGGAACAGTTGTGATAGAGTGGAGAGAATTTAAGGACTGAATGAGGAACAACAGTGAAAGAAGCAGATTATCAAGGACATCTGATTCCATTGAAAATACAATTCCTCAGACATGAGTTTGAAGGGAGCAATGGTGTGACCAAGTGAAGGGAGGGAGTAAATTAATTTGTTTTGGTTGATGTAGAAGAAATTGAGCAAAGGGATTCAGAAGAGACAAGGGACATCGGGGAGTCAGAGTCTCTGGATCAATGGTTTTGAGGTACAATGAAAGTCCTGGTTCCAGCTCCTATTGTGTTGGATATTTTTCTCTCTCTGATTATGAGGCAAGTTACCTTCACCAACTTAATTTTAGAGATATGCTATTGAGTTAGCCAGAATCCCATGATGATGTAGTTGGGCAAATGGTTTAACTATTATATCATAGAGCTGAGAGGGATCTTGAGGGATGGGCAGTCTTACCTGATAAAAAAGACTGCTCTGGAGGATACACTCTGGAGGCAGAGGCCATGTCACCTATAAGTTTTGTATCTCCTCCAGCACAGTGTTCTGCATCCAGCAGACAATAAAAGTTTGTTGATCTAACAAGATAAACTTCAATAGATTTATATATTTTATATGAGAGAAATGAATATTGTCATCCTATTAATAGCTAAATATTAATGTGTGATTCCCCCTTTTCCTCCTATTGAAGACTAGATTTCTGAAAGGTCAGTCAGTCTCTGGAGGGCATGATTAAATGACATGATTATTCCTGAAGAGTGATCACTAAGTCTTTGCAATTTATAATACAAAGATTTCTTTCTTTTCAGCTTCCTATCCACTAGTAGTAATGTGTGCAATATAGAAGTGATTCTCTCCTTGAAAGTTTCATAGAGTTTTCAAAAGCATTTGTCAACAGAATTCAAGTTCCGAGAGCTGGGTACTAAATTTGACGTCAACAAGACCTGGATTCACACGTCTCCCAAGCTACTTGCTGCGTGGGTGGCTCAAGTGGGCCAGTGATTTAGCTTCTGGGTGCCTCAGTTTCCTCAACTCTGAAACAATCGGCTTAGATTCCTTTTCTGCTCTAATCTATGACACGAAGGAAAGGTTTAAGTTCAGGTGAAGCTTCATCTTAACTAAATGCAATGGAGATCATTCAGCCTTAATGATCTGAATCATATTCTGTGGAATTAAAGAATTCTGCAGCCAAGTAGTCACATCGAATGGCAGAACTCTTGCTGGAAGTATTTGCCATCTGAGGTCCACGTCCTAAATTATTATTTGGGCTTTCTGTTTGACTTCTACCACCAAGGCCTCCTTTTCAGGGGAGTTTGAGAGAATTAGCTGCAGAGTTGGCAGCACACAATGGCACATCAGATTGGTCACTGTTGATGGTGAAGTAGTTAGCCAACTGTTCCTCTGGACACAGATTCCAAGTATGGGGGCAGGAGGCAGCACGATGTGTCTGCTTCTTTTAAAATCAAATCAACAAGCATTTATTAAGCACTTACTATGTGCCAGACAGGCTATTTGCAATGGTCATTGTGATAATTTGTTTATAGAATTGACCACTGGCCCTGAAAAAGAGATGGGTTATTAAAAGAAAGTGAGCCAAGGTTACTATGAGATACTGAAATAAATGGAAATCATGTTGCTGTGACTTTCACTGAGTAAACTCAGAATTTATGAGGCAGGATCGGTCCTTTTTGATCCGAATCACATTTCTTCAATTGAACACAGAAAAAGTGATTGTGATAATTCTGGATGTGGATCATCTTTGGCTGCTATTGTAAGGGAGAAAAAAATAGGTATCCCTTGCCTTCAGGAAACTTAGCACTGAAGACCTTATGTATTCATATCAGTCTTTATAAATGTTATTGGTGAAACTCTTGGCCTTTTGTAATTCCTGGGCATTCCAGGAGACTTTCAACTGTGCTTATTTTTTCCCCTAATGTAGATCTTCCAGAATTATCAACCAACTGAAAAAAGGTGGAAAGAGCCAAAGCTCCTATCCCAACATAAGAGCAAACTCTTAAGTCTGAAAGTAAAAAACACAGCACTGTTCCATAGAATTTTTGATTAGGTATGATTTGCTGTGGCTACAAAGAATTTACCAGGAAATGAACATTCCTACTATTGTAAACAATTCCCAAGTAAACTAGAGCTCCTCATCGAAAGTCCCAAGGGAACTTTTCGTTTGTAAGCTTCCCTATGACCCATGTGGGAAAGACTCTGGGGTGGATGGGTAAATCATTGCTTATGGATTTGTCTGAGTCACCATCAAAGTATGATCCTATCCAGAGACCAAACTCAGGATGTTGGCTTTATAGTGCATTTAAGGAATCTAAAATGTAATACTGTTATGAATGAAAGGCGATTAACTTTGGTAGAAGAAAATTTCTTTTATGATCATGGATGGAAGGTCACAAATAACCAACCAAGCCAAAACAAACAACCTCTTCCAAAAAAACAACCAAACAAATAAAAAAACCAAATGACCCAAAACCAAATCTCATCATGAGTGAGGAGAAATACCTTAATGTACATGATTATCATTACTTGATAGCATCACCTCAGTCTATGAAGGACTGATAATCATAAATAAATAGGATATAAGTAGAGACTCAGCTAGGTTCAAACCAACAGAACCTATATGGGTGTGTATGTGTGTATATCATGAAATTATTATAATTATGGTTGATCATATTGTACATTTAAAGTACAATTGTTTATCTTTCCATCTTTCCCTTGAATAAATCTATCTACACTGATACTGCCCATCTTAGAGGGTGAGCTTCTTTAGTACTTGTATCTTGGTTTTATTCATAGCGAAGAGAAAGTTAATATGGATGCCCATTTAGGTTGGGTAATTTGGCCATTTCTTTTTTGAACTTAACAATATTTCCTTGCAAAGTTTTGGCTCCATATCTTCGGGGCAATTCAGGGGCTTTCTCAAGTCATTAAGAAGACCATTTGGTGAATGGTTTGCATCTTGCTCTAAATTGATATAGGATATAAGTAGTTAAAAAAACATAACAACCAAACAAACAGAAAGCTAAACTTGGTTTGCTTGGTATCATATAGAGTGGCACTTGCTAAATATTTTTTGAAGATGGTGTTGATAAAAAAAAGTCTACACTGAAAAGAGTGCTCTTTTATCAGCGTGCTTCCATTTCTTTTTATCTCTTTTGTTTCTATGCCTCTGGTTTCTTTTTTTCCCACAGTGTTTTGTAGATCTAGTTCAGAATGCTAATAAGACTCTTTTTGGTGCAATCCCAGTTAGTGATTTCCAGGTAATTAGTTGCATACCAAATGTTGTGTAAATGGGCTCATTATTATTCATTTCTGTAAGGCTGGGTGATTCATGAGCCACTTTGTGAATATGAAAAGCAGTTCATAAATCAGAGCCAAAAAGAAAAGAAAAGAATAATAACAGGACAATAATAATTAACAGCTCCTTGTCAGGGATCCAGCCCTAGGTCTCTATCACACTGTCACTGTGGATGTCTGGTTGAGTTAGGGAAAGGAATGAGTCCTTTCCCAAATCCATGTCACTTTTACTTTATTGTCTTCATAAGGAACAAGAGCGCTTATTAAATTTATACCACAGTTGATATTTCTTAATTAGCAATTTACTGAAATATGGATTCAGAAATAGAGGAAGAAGCCTCCCATCATCTTGACTATCAAGCGTTCTCTGCAATTCAAAGGACAAAAGATTCTCCCAAAGTGAAAGGAGATCTTGAGTCTGAAAATCAAATAAGATCACAGATGAATTCAAGTATCTGTAAAATGAAGTATCCTATTTTTATGGTCACTGTAAAACAACTAGCTTTATAAAATTTAAATCAGCCCTTGGAATAGGACTGGGATGAATTCCTATAGTGATCTTTTAAAAAATATTGCCCTAGAGCGACAGGAGTGCCAGATTTGTATTCTCGGAAAAGTTCATAGATAGCCTTTATTGTTGCAAATATAAATGCTACTGGGATGAGAACATTTACCCTGTATTTCCCATTCTTTAAGAGGTTCTCCCAATCAAAGAAATAGTTAGAATAAATTTGATGCTATGACATATGCTATGAACTTTTCATTCTGCGTTTGTGGGACCTGAACAACTTCACAGGGTTTGCATCCTTTGTACAAAAAGATCCTGAAGTAGAGTGATAGAATGACCACAACAGTAGCCTCCCCATCCACTAAGTTAAGAAGCTCTGGGTCACTCTCTCAGTCTTCCTACAAAGTTAGAATATCACCAGATGCCATTTCCCTGAGTTTTGAATCAATACCAATTCTCAAGGGTAGACTTCTTGCTCTTTCCATTCCTGGTTCTGTTCCACCAAGTGGAAACCCACCAGACTTTGCTGATTTAGGGAGAAAGATTCCTCATTTCTTCTGGGGCTCCCAAGGGGTAACCAATTCTATGTAGGGTCCCCACAGACTAAATCTGTTTCCACCATTCTCCCATACTCTCCTTCATATTGTAAATATGTCACTTCAATAAAGCTTCCTTACTTTGCTGTCTTATTGTATGCCCTGTATTTCCTTGCACTGGATTATGGGTATTCTGAAACTTCCTAAGTCTACCTTAAGGCAAAGGAAAAGAATCTATACTGGATCAAGCTATTTTGGAGAAGTGTTGATTTGCATTGCCAATGAATTGATTGCTTTTTCCAAATGAGATGCTCACTCACTTGATAAAAGATGCTTGGAACAGGCTAATAAGGATACTGCAAGTAATAAACTTCTTCCATAGTTTTATGAATCTGTGACCTCATGTGAATGGCTTGCCTCCTACTCCTGCAGCTTGGAACCTCATCACACATTTCTTATGTCTTTCTTGGAAGATCTACAAGAAGACAGAGAGACCTTTCTCTGTTCCCTCCCCATTCCCTTATATTTTGTGGCTACCAGTACTACATTAAAATCTCTATTACTCCATAGTTAGTCCATTTCTTTTTCTGATCTTTCCTGTCTTTAATGAAGTCTTTTATGCTACTTCTACTATGCAAGTCATCATTGGTAATAATAATAATAATAATTATATATATATATACATATATATATATATGAAATAATCCACTAAGATGTTTGGGACAGTTTGCATATATATATGTATATATGTATGTATATATATATACTTATACCCACCAAGTATATTTCCATTACCTCTAATTATGATTTGTCTGGGATGTGTGTTCTAAGATTTATACAACAACATTGAGAGAATATTAGTGTTACAAAGGTAGGCTTTGGCATTGAGGAAAACCTTGGAATTATTAAAACTGCCACGTAATTTCCTAGAGACTTGGAGTCTACTTTCCACTTTAAATCTGGATTTAGCTCCTTTGTTCATATCTAATTCCTATCCAAGATATCTGTGCTGACAGACTGACTCGGTGAGCTGTCCACCCAATGACTTGTTATAATCTTCATCCACTTGAGTTTTCCTGTGTGGGTTACAGACCAATTTGTTTTGAGTGGCCATGGCTCTAATTGAAGAGACCCTTCAGTGTTCTGGGACTTCATGCAATCAGCATAATATTCCATGCAAACTGGAACATCTGGAAAACAAATCTAAGGGAATTTAGATGTGGAGATTCTCTCTGTCCTGGAGATAAGCATAAAATACTTTGCTTTATTCCTCACTTATTGTTCATAGTGAAGAAGTTTGTAAAAAAAATAATTGCTGTAGTAGCATCTATAAAGGGATATTTGGCCATTTTCACTTTATCTTCATCATTATTCCATTGATTGAGAAGCATACAAGATCCTATTGAGTGACTTGATGATTAGCACTGAGATCTGGCCCATGTTCAGTCCACATCACTTTGGAAAGATGATATTTTCCTGTGGACAGGGATATGGAGATGTCACCTTTGTAAGCTGGGAGACTATGCACATGTACTAGATCCTCATTACAATCACCAAAATCACTTTTGATCACATTGCAAACTTAAAACTTCCAGGCTGTCCTTCAAAGTGTTTCCTATGCATATGGGAAGCAAAAATCCAATATTCAAGGGAGCTATGATATAGAAATGCTACTGCAAATAAAGCAATGGCTTTGATACCTCCAATTTCTAAAAAAAGGCAGGATAGATCATATCTAGCCCTGAAAATAAGAGGTGACATCAGTGCTGCTGAGATATAATAATTATTTTTCCATAAACAGAAATTGTCCTTACTTGTATGAGTCTAGGCTTAAATTAAGACAGGTAATAGAATTGTGACAACTATCTGGGAGAAATTAGGCAAAATTTGCTCCAGGTGAATTTCATTTATGGATTTTTGAGACTTAATCTTATCATCACCTTCTGCTGAGTTACAGAAGCTTGGCTTTCGGTTCCAAATCTTTTGAAGTTAGGTGAATTTATACTTAGAGCAGGGTTTCTTAACCTGGAATCTGTGAAATTGTTTTCTTTAACCATATTATGATAACTTTACTTCATATTAATTGACTCCCTTTGTAATTCTGGGTATTTTATTTTATGCATCTTAAAAAAAATGAGAAGAGATCTGTAGGATATTCTGGATTGCCGAAGGGGTTCAAGACGCAAGACAGGTGAAGAATCCCTGACTCAGAGGTTGGTTAGAGTTTTCATACTTGCTCCAAATTCAAGTTCAGAACATAGCTAACGGTAGGACAAGGCAAGCTGAAAGTACTGGCCTGAGGAAAACAAAGCTTGAAAATTGGAAAGTGACATTTTACACTTGTAACCCCAAGTTATAGCATTGCAGACAGCTCAGATGAGGGCATTAATATTAGTTAGGTTTCTCTTTTTATGATTTCATAAGTATAACGATCTAGAATGGTCAGGCCCATGTACTGTGAATTATGCCTAGATTCTCTTCCATTAATTTTTCCGCAAAGGGTAGCAAGGTCACCATCAAAGCCGAAGAGGCTCCCGAGCTAATTGAAATGTGAACTGTTGGAGGGGCCAAAAGGCTATCCATTTCTCCTGAAATTTTTAAAAGGATCAAAACCCTCGTCTGGCATCGCTGGGGAGACAGAGCTGTAATTAACATGGAAATAGCAGAGTGCCCACTGGTCGGGCATCTCTAACAGGGCAGGTGAACCCCAGAGTGGCCCCTTCTCTGCTAACTGCTGCCAGGGGCAAGAAACAGCTGTCTCAGAACTTTTGGGCTGGAATGATCATGGAGAGAATGGGAGATCGGGAGGCTGATGTTTTCCCCACCAATGCTTTTGTTTCCAGATGGCAAAAAAATGGCAATGGGTGCATTCCTCCAAAGTAGGAAAGTTTAGTCTTTTTCTCTGCATCTGTAGGTCTGACTGGCAGCAGACTGAGCAGAGTACTGAATCATGTCTCTCCCTCTCACTAGGGAATCAGGATCCAATTTCTTTCCCAGACTTCTTACTTTATATAGATACACACACACACACACACATATATACATATACATATATATATATATACACATGTATATACACATCTATATTACACATCCACACTTATACACACATGTAATGCACACAAACATTTGCCCAGGGTCAAGTGTCTGAGAGCAAATTTGAATTCTAGGCTGGCAGGTTATCCACCAAGCCACCTAAGTGCCCACACTTGACATAGGACAAAATAAAAAAGATGAAGGAGCTTCATCCAGAATAGGATTTGGGTTGAAAATTGAGAGGGAAAAAGAATAGATTGTCAAATATAGATAAACTAATTTTGGTCTTAGCTGGTTAGTGTGAGAAACATTTTTAAGAGAATCATGGATTCCTAATTATTAAATGGCTGCTATAGTCTCAGGTATAACTACAACGGAAAGAGTATTTTCAGGTATGTTGGTTGAATTCAAGATCCACAGAGGTAGCAAGCTTGGCTTGATGGGAATTCATTCAAACTACATCTTTTTTTATTTATTTTTTATTTTTTATTTTTTTTATAAGTAAGGATGGATAATGCAGAAATTTAGGCCATTGAAAGATTGCTCCTCACTGTTTTTTTTTTTTTAATTCAGAGAAGAGGGAACTGGATGACTCTCAGTGGACATTTAGTGCATACTTTCCATCTCTAGGGATGGCTTTGGGACCCAAGAGATGAATTCACAATCTCTCTTCTATTGCTCACAGACATTATCTACTTCTCATGCTCTCAATCATCTGCTTTGGTTTTAGAAGTGACAAACAACCAACAACGAAGACCTTAATGCCATATTAATTTCAGGCAACACTTCTTTCCTTCCTTCCTTTCTCCCCCCCCTTCCTCCTGCTCTTCCTTCCTCCCTCTTCCCTTTCTCCCTTCCTCTCTCCCTTTTTCCCTTTCTCCCTCCCTTTCTCCCTCTTTTCTTCTCTCCTTCCCTTTTTCCTCACTCCCTCCTTCCCTTTTTCCTCACTCCCTCCTTCCCTTTTTCCTCCTTTTTTTCCTTCCTTCCTTCCTTCCTTCCTTCCTTCCTTCCTTCCTTCCTTC
>JAJPUD010011899.1:29318-40126 GCA_023553655.1 Myrmecobius fasciatus
GACAGAGAGACAGAGACAGAGAGAGATAGAGAGACAGAGAGAGAAACAGAAAGGGTCAGAGAGACAGAGACAGAGAGAGATAGAGAGACAGACAGAGAGACAGAGACACAGAGAGACAGAGACAGAGAGAGATAGAGAGACAGAGAAAGATAGAGAAACAGAGAGAGACAGAGACAGAGAGACAGAGAGAAACAGAGAGAGACAGAGACAGAGATAGAGAGACAGAGACAGAGAGAGACAGTGAGACAGAGACAGAGAGACACAGAGAGACACAGAGAGAGAAACAGAAAGAGAGAGAAAGAGAGAGAGAGAAAGACAGAGACAGAGAGACAGAGACAAAGAGAGAGACAGAGACAGAGAGACACAGAGAGAGAGAGGAAGAGAGAGAAAGACAGAGAGACACACAGAGAGAGAGAAAGAGAGACAGAGAGACACAGAGAGACATAGAGAAACAGAGAGAGAGGAAGAGAGAGAAAGACAGAGAAAGACAGAGACAGAGAGAGAGACACAGAGAGACAGAGAGAGACAGAGACAGAGAAAGAGAGAGACAGAGAGATAGAGAGACAGAGAGACAGAGACAGAAGGAGGGAGGGAGAGAGAGAGAAATAGAGAGAGAGAGAGAGAGAGAGAGAGAGAGAGAGAGAGAGAGAGAATCCTTCCTTCATCCCATTACCTCCTGCTGAGATCCAATTTAGCTCATTTAAGAAGGTGTCACCACAGGCAGCTCTTTAATTATAGCTTTAGAAATGAATAATAAACCAAATTCATTCATGTGTCTGTTCAAAGATCTCTTCCCAGTCTATATGATCCTCCACAGACCAGACACAACTCCACTTTCTGCTGCTAAGCCAAAGCTCAGGAGCTGGCTGCCCCCTTCCAGGAACTCCGTCTAGGAGAGCATCAGTGTCATGTGTTCTATTTGTGGAGGTGACTCTGTCTCTGTCTCTCTCCCCATCTCTCTTTTGGTCTCTGTCTCTCTGTCTCTCTCTCTGTCTCTGTCTCTGTCTGTCTCCCTGTCTCTGTCTCTCTTTGTCTGTCTGTCTCTCTCTCTGGTAAAGCTCGAGAAGCATGTTGGATTAAGCCCTGCTGCCTTAGCCAGCTGCTCCATTGCCACTATTCTCAGCTTCTGTATTCTGTTTTTTTGTCCTTTTATGCCAACCGTAGGAGAACAGGGTTGTTTTTTCCAGGCTATAAGCAGTCTGTTTAATCCCATTCCAGAGGTCAGAGAACAGAAAAGCCCGAGTTTCCTTGAATCAAGGATTGATCTTGACCTTAACCCCTTAACCCTTCTCTATTAAGGGCATAGACCTCATGTCCCTGGCTCCAAATGTTATGGGGTGGATCTAGAGACTCTTCCCTGGCCAGGCAGCATAGGTGGGCACAAATAAAGCCCTTGACCTCCAGGAGCTTCCCCCTCTTCGTGATAACTAGACCCAAATAACTACCAGGGCAAGGCAGCATAAGAGAAGCACTCAATGAATGGAAAACAAAGTTTTCCTAGACTTGCAGGAGGGAGGAAGAGGAAGATCATGAAGCAGGTGGTACTTGTGCTGGACCCTGAACAATGATGGGATGTTGATAGTCAAGAGAAGAGAGGACGTTTCACGTGGAAGGAACGAGCAAAGATGTCAGTCTGCCTGTGCGCAGGGTGGAACATAACAGGCCTTTAATTAAAGCTTCATTTGACATGACGTGATTTGGGAATATTAATCTAACTTGGTTTAAAAATAAAGCGTGTGTGAGGACTACAACTGGCTCAGCTAGTGCAGAGACTGGAGCGCCACGCTAGGAGTTTGGAAGTTGTTTGGGAGGCCATGGGAGTGTGACAGGATCAGAGGATGATGGGAACCACAGGATCAAAGCTGCTGCTTGTAAGGAGTTTTAGCACAATCCCTGGCCCATGGTAGGTGCTACATAAGTACCCATTTTCTTCCCTTCCCCCTCTAAGGAACTTAAGCTGGTGACAAGAGCAGATAAAGATGGGTATTAGGAAAAAGCAAACATAAAGAGAAAACAGAAGTGATTTGCTTTCTAATCAAAGGAAATGAAAAAATATTGAAGTAGAACCATTTTTTTAAAAAGATACTTAGAACTCTAATGACTACTTGTTTATTATCGGGTATGGGTTCACAATGAACCTTTAAGTGTTTGGATTTTAGAGGCTGAGTCTGGGTCAACTAGAATTCTGAGTTCAATTATGTCTTGTTGGGAAATCTTTTGAACAAGCACCTATTCTGATTTAATGGATATTTTACAAGTAGGCAAGCAATAAATAAGTAAATCCGTAAAGACCACTCAGAGATAATTAATTGAATTCTCAGTAATTAATTAAAATTCAGGTCAGCCTTTCATCTATGGTTTCTGTGCATCTCTGTATCACCCTACATCATTTTGTTTTCAGCTTTTCCTGGAGATAAAAGAAAGGGATGATGTGAGAGGTGAGAGGATCACGGACCAAATGCACTGATGAACATTTAGATTTTTGTCTTGATTCTTCCTTTTATTTCTTTTAGGCCAGAGCTCCTTTTTTTCTGGCCTAGAATTGCACTAATTTTCACAGTTATGTGGCTGCATTGCAGAGTGGAAGGACACATGAATCTAGAGTTAAAAAATCTGGGATTCAAATTTGTGCTCAGCTGTTATTCCCTTAGATGGCAGCCTGCTAGTTAGCAACTTCCTGTACAATCTTTAGAGAAACCATTTCTCTAAGCCTAGGTAGGATTCATCATCTATAGAACAATGAAGTCTGAAGCTCTTCTAGTTCTAAATATTGTTTCTGTTTTTCACTTGGGATTGCTCTGTTGAAAGCTTGTCCGAAGGGCTTGGCCGTGCAGACACAGCTCAGCATCTAACTGATTTTCCATTCATAGGGAGCCAGTCCCCAAATTTCTATTTGTTGCACAATTGCTTTAAAATATAGCTAGCTGATACACCATTGTTGGAAATGTCAGCTTTTTGGCTTCCATATTTGCAACACTGATTATCTTTCCCTATTTTATTTTCCCCCAGATACACATAAAACCAATATTTAACATTTTAAAAAACTGAGTTCCAAATTCTTTCCCTTTCTGCCTAATTCCCCTCATTGAGAAAGCAAGCAATTCTATATAAGTTATATATGTGTAGTCATGTAAAACATTTTCATGTAAGTCATGTTGTAAAAGAATACAGAAAAAAAGCTTACAAAAAAAAAGAAAGAAAAAAAGCAAACTTCTTCAATCTGCATTCAGACACCATCAGTTCTTTCTCAGGATGTGGACAGCATTTTTCATGAATCATTTGGAATTATCTCAGATTATTTTATTGCTAAGAATAGCTAAGTCTTTCACAGCTGATCATCTTACTACATTGTCATTACTTTGTACACAATACATTTCACTTGGCATCAGCTCATGGAAGTCTTTCTAGGTTTTTCTTTTTTTCTTTTTTTCCCCTGAGGCAATTGGGGTTAAGTGACTTGCCCAGGGTCACACAGTTAGGAAGTGTCTGAGACCAGATTTGAACTCAGGTCCTCCTGACTACAGGGTCAGTGCTCTATCCACTGCACCACCTAGCTGCCTTCCAGGTTTTTCTGAGAGCATCCTGCTTATCATTTCTTTCTTTCTTTCTTTTTAAATTAAAGCTTTTTATTTGCATAACATATGTATGGGTAGTTCCTCAGCATTGATCTTTACACAGCTTTCCGTTACAAATTTTACCCCCAGTCCCCTCCTCTCCCCTAGATGGCAGGAAGTCTACTACATGTTAATAAAGTTAAAATACTTGAAAAGTCGAATATATGTATACATATTTCCAAACTTGTCATTCAGAAAGATGCACATCATTTCCACATCATGCACATTATTTTTTGTGCAAGAAAAATTGTGTCTACAAGAAAAAAAATCAGAGAAAGGAAATACAATTCCTGTTTATCATTTCTTATAGCATAATAGTATATCCCATGATTCCATACCACAATGTGTTTAGCCATTCCCCAATTGATAGCCATCCCAACAATTTCCAATTCTTTATCACCCAATGAGAACAGCTATAAATATTTTCACAATTATGTCTTTTTCCTTTTTTTTTTTAAATCTCTTTCAAGATACAGACTTGATAGTGGTTTTGCTACATCAAAGGTCATGCCCGTTGGGCATAATTTTAAATTGCTCTCCAGAATGGCTGAATCAGTTCACAATTACACCAACAGTGCATTAATATATCATTTTCTCCACATCCCCTCCATCCCTTTTTTTTCTGATTTATTAGCCAATCTAATAGGTATGATGTAGTTAACTCAGAATTCTTTTATTTTTCCTTTCTCCAATCAATAGTGAGTTAGAACATTTTTCATATGGTTATAGATAACTTTGATTACTTCATCTAGAAATTGTTCATATCTTTTGATCATTCATCATTTAGGGAATGGTTTTTATTTTTATAAATTTGACTTAGTTCTCTATATGTTTGAGAAAAGAGGCCTTTATCAGAGAAACTTACTTCAAATTATTTTTTTCCACAGATACTATTTCTAACCGTATTTCCCTCCATCTTATTTCCCTCATTTATTCTATTCTCTCTCTTCTTTCACTCTGTCCTTTTCAAAATGTTTTGCTTCTGACCACCCTCTGTCATTCTATCACCCCCTGCCCTTCTTTTATCCCCTTCCCCTCCTATTTTCCTGTTGGGTAATATAGATTTCTATACTCAATTGAATATCTTATTCCTTCTTTGTCAATTCTCTCCCTTTCCATTTTCTTAATACATTCTTTTCTCATCTCTTGATTTTATTTTTTTATATATCATCCCTTCATGTTCAACTCACACCTGGGCCCTTGTCTTTTTATACTCCTTCTAACCACCTTAATAATGAAAAAATTCTTATAAGTGACAAACGTCATCTTCCCCTGAAGGAAGGTAACCAGCATAATTTTGTTAAGTTCCTCACGATTTCCCTTCCATGTTTACCTTTTTATGCTTCTTTTCACTCTTTTTTTTTTGCATTAAGAAGGCTTGAAAACCCACTATTTCATTGAATATTTGCTTTTCCCCCTGGAATATACTCATTTTTGCTGGGTAAGTGATTTTTGGTGGTAATCCTAGCTTCTTTACCCTCCAGAATATCATATTCCAAATCCTCCAATCCTTTAATTTAGAAATTGTTAATCTTGTGTTAGCCTGACTGTGGCTCTACAGTACTTGCATTGTTTCTTTCTGGATGCTTGCAATATTTCCTTCTTGACCTGGGAACTCTGGAATTTGATTATAGTATTCCTGGGAATTTTCAGGATCTCTTTCAGGAGGTATCTGATGGATTCTTTCAATTTCCACTATACCTTCTGGTTCTAGGATATCAGGGCAATTTTCCTTGATCATTTCTTGAAAGATAATGTCTAGGTTATTTTCTTTTTGGATAATAGATTTCAGGTACTTCAATCATTTTTAAAGTATCTTTCCTGAATCTATTTAATAGATCAGTATTTTTCCAATGAAATATTTCACAATGTCCTCTATTTTTTCATTATTTTGATTTTGTTTTGTTTCTTGATTTCTCATAAAGTCATTATCTTCCATTTATTCAATTCTAATTTTTAAGGAATTATTTTTCTCAGTGAGCTTTTGCACCTTGTTTTCCATTTGGACAATTCTACTTTTACATGAGTTTTTTTTTCCTTCAGTAAATTTTTGTACCAGTTCTTTCATTTGACCAATTCTGCTTTTTAAGGCATTCTTCTCCTCATTGGCTTTTGTACTTCTTTTACCACTTGCTCCAATCTAATTTTTAAGTTATTATTTTCTTCAGGATTATTTTGATCTCCTTCACAAGCTGTTGACTTGTTTTTTCATGATTTTCTTGCATCACTCTAATTTCTCTTCCCAAATTTTCCTTTGTTTTTCTTACTTGATTTTCAGAATCCCTTTTGGGCTCTTCTATGATCTACAACCAATTCATATTTTTGGAGGTTTTGGATGTAGTAGCTTTGATTTTGCTAATCTCATCAGTGTATATTTCGATCTTCCTTGTCAACATGAGTAACTTTCTATGGTCAGATTTTTTTCTCTTCTTTGCTCATTTTCCCAGCCTATTTCTTGACATTTAACTCTTTGTTAAAGTACAATTCTGTTTCTAGGTTAGAGGGTGCATTGTCCCAATCTTCAGAGGTTTTCACAGATAATTCTAGGGACTTGATAGTTTTTAGTTCTTCTAAGGCAGTATGACCTAAGGAGACTTACTATTCTCCTAGCCGGTGCTCTGGTCTGTGAGAAACCACAAGCCCTCTTTTCTGCCCTAGAACTGTGAGAAGGTTCCCCACTCCACTGTTGGCCACAAGCTCTGGTGTACCAGTGTACCTCACCTGAGATTGCCATCCAGGATTGTGACCCAGATTAGAATAGGAGCAATAGAATCCTGCCTTAGCATTAGCAAAGAGATCCCGTAATCTTGCCAGTTGTTGGACCCCCTTGCTATCTGGGCAAGCTGATCTCCAGTGGCTCCTGGGCAAGGCTGTGTTGGAACACCCTGTGCTAGACTGGCTCCATTCTCACCCCGGTGCGACAGACTTTTCCTATTTGCCTTCTAAGTTGTCTTTGGCTAGAATTTTTTTTTGTGTGTGTGTGTGTGGATGCTGCTGCTCCAGGAATTGTCTTATGGAATCATTTAAAGGTGTTCAGAGGGGCTTTGGGGAGAACCCAGGTAAGTCTTTTCTCCATCATTTTGGCTCTACCCTCATGTTTTTCTATTTTAACAGAATGTGAAGTGTTTCATGGGTCTCAGGGGGTTCTCATATTTCAGGATATCTATGTCTCTGTCTCTCTCTGTCTCTCTGTCTCTGCCTCTGCCTCTGTCTCTGTCTCTTTGTGTGTGTTCGTGTGTGCATGTCTTTCTCTCTGTATCTCTCCTCTCTGTGTGTCTCTCTCTCTGTCTGTCTCTGTCTCTGTGTGTGTCTCTCTCTCTGTCTGTCTCTGTGTGTGTCTCTGTGTGTATGTCTCTCTGTGTGTCTCTCCTCTCTCTCTCTCTGTCTTTCTGTCTCTGTCTCTGTCTCTTTTTGTCTCTCTGTCTCCCTCTCTGGCTCTGGCTCTTTCTGTCTGTCTGTCTGTCTCTGTCTTTGTCTCTCTTTGTCTGTCTGTCTCTGTCTCTTTCTGTCTATCTGTCTCTCTCTGTCTCTGTCTGTCTGTCTCTGTCTCTTTCTGTCTGTCTGTCTGTCTCTGTCTCTCTGTCTCTGTCTTGGTCTCTCTTTGTCTGTCTCTGTCTCTTTCTGTCTGTCTGTCTCTCTCTGTCTCTCTGTTTTTGTTTCTGTCTGTCTCTGTCTCTCTTTGTCTGTCTGTCTCTGTCTCTTTCTGTCTGTCTGTCTGTCTCTGTCTGTTTTTGTCTCTGTCTCTCTGTCTCTCTTTCTCTCTCTCTCTCCCTCTGTCTCTCTCATTCTTTCTCTGACTATGTCTCTCTCTCTCTCTGTCTCTGTTTCTGTCTCATTCTGTTTCTCTCTGTCTCTCTCTCTGTCTCTGTCTGTCTGTCTGTCTCTCTCTGTCTCTCTCTCTATGTCTGTCTGTCTCTCTGAATCTGTTTCTGTCTGTCTCTGTCTCTGTCTCTGTCTCTCTGTCTGTCTCTCTGTCTCTCTTTCTCTGTTTGTCTCTTTTTCTGTCTCTCTGTCTGTCTCTCTTTCTCTTTCTCCGTCTCTCTCTCTCTTTTTTAGTTAAGTCACATTCAGCATTTGCTCTTGACGCAGCCAGATTGTGAAGGCATTGAGCACCAAGCTTCTCAGATGACGTGAGAAGTCCTAACACTGAGCATGGTTACTGTTTAGTCTTTCTTAATGGCATTTCATCAAAGGGCTGTGGCTGAGAAAGCATTGTCTGATCTTCAAAAGTATTTTATAAAATAATATTTAACAATGCCTGAGAGAGGAATATGAATGATTTAGGAGTACGCAATAGAAACCCTGTCCAGAAAGGGGAAAAAAAAAGCCTTTTCCTCACTCAGAACAAGGGAAATGAAATTTTCATATGTTCTTGCCTACATTGTGGAGTGTTAATTATAGATGGGAGCCCTGGTACAAGCCTTGTGGGCTGCACACTGTAAAAAAAAAAAAAAAAGAAAAGAAAAAGAAAATTCATATGCTGAAGAAAACGCACAAACTTTATTTTTCCTTTCAATTGGTTTTTGTGTTGTTTTATTTTTAATAACTATTTTATCTGTGTTTAGATTTGTGATTTGTTTCTAATCTTCTTTAGAAATACTTGGAAAAACAATAACAAATGACAAGTAAATGAAGTCTTATAGTTTTGTAAACTGTATTATGTATGTGATTTTTTCTGAGCCTCCCAGCATCCCTGGTATCATCTTCCCCGTTTTGCAGGTGAGAGAACATAGGGGTCAAATTGCTTGTCCGGGGGTCACAGGGATGGTCAGGGTCAGGATTTGGGGGCATCCTGTCTCCAAGTCCATCATTCTTATGATCATATATGCTACCTCTCATTGAGGATAGATCATAATCCTCAACAAACGAACCAACAAAAGATTTTCCCATGAAACATCCGGGAGCCAAGGTGACCCAGAGCCTTGCTCCTGGAAGAATTTAGTAATAAAATGTATTGAAGCCATTGATTTTTGCTTTTTTTTCTCTTTTAAAGACAGGCTGTCCAAATGACCTGCTGGTGGGCCATGGAGAAGCCCAGGTCCTGGGCTGCTGCTTGCCTAGGGGGTGGTCTACGAGAGGGCAATCAGAATTGTTCAGGTCAGTCTGTAGTGAGCTGGGAAGCTGACATTTAAGTTCTGGCCAACAAGCTCCCTTAAGCCTGTTATCTTTGGCTCTCAGAAGGCCGGGGCCTGACCCGTCCCAACTCCTGAATACTGCCTGCCCAGCAGGAATCGCTGCAGCTGGCCTGTGATCAGTTTGTTCTGTCCAGTGGGGAACAACGATGCTTTAGGGAGACACTCGTAGTCTATCCACGGTGAATATCAAGTAAGGCATGAATACTTCCCAGGGTTCCCAAGCTGAGCAGTTTCCACTGGCAAGTAAGAGATTTTAAAATACTAGTTTTGGGGGGATAGTGTTAGAATGGGGGTTGGGGGATTATATATAGTTTAAAAATCTTCAGAATTAGGTGTGAGCTATAGAATTATGAAAAATACAAGTTCCAAGAAGGAAAATTGAATAGAAAGAGTGATGTGGGAGGCAAAATATATCTCTGACTCCTTATTCCTCACCTTCAAAATAATACACATGATATTCTTTTCATGCAACAATATGCTGCAGAGATTTCTCTTACTTGAGAATACCAAATAGAAATGAACCAGCTAGTGATAAATGAACAAATAAGTAGCCGAAAGGAGGATGCAATTTTATATGACATCACCCAGAAGCCATGCCCCTGCTCCCCTTTTCAAATTACACTTATTCTAATCCATGCAATTGAGCTGCTACATACAGAAAAGACCAAAAAAATTGCCTTGGGCAGAAAAGTATCCTGAGGCGGGCTGTCATTTTTCCAGCCCCTACTGATTCCTGTTGTCCAGTGCTCTCTATAATTTGCTCCAGCCAGTTTTGCTGGCTATGGGCAGCTGCTTTGAACTCCTTGCCCACCTGCTGCTTACCACTGTGGGTTTGATTACACTGTAACATCTGGCTTAACCTAATCTGTTTACTCTCCTGGATCATGGTGACTTGGACCAGGAGCTTTGCAGGAAAATTCTTTTTCCTGTGCTTCTCCTACTGGGTTGCCCGATCCTGGAGGAATTACCTAATCTTTTGAAGTCTCCATTTAATCTTCAATAGAATAGGAGGTTGAACTACATACACCCTAAAGTCCTTTATATCCCTAAATCTATCTGTAAATCCAAACATGACCAATGTGGTCATAGAATTCTGGTCATCCTTCTATGACCAGAGGCTCTTGTGGGTTTTTTTTTTGAGGCAATTGGGGTCAAGTGACTTGCCCAGGGTCACACAACTAGGAAGTGTTAAGTGTCTGAGACCAGATTTGAACTCAGGTCCTCCCAATATCAGGGCCTGTGCTCCCCAGAAGCTCTTGTTAATTGTTTCCAATCAAGACAACTCATTGGCCCTATCCCTACAGAATGGGGACCTAGTGACCAGTAGGAATAATCAAATTAACTTAAATTTTACAAACAATAAAGAAAGGGAAGGGAGTTTGCTTTCTACTAGAAGAGGTTTGGTGGAGAGAATGGAGAGTTGTGAATGATGTGCAATAAAACGAATTTGTTGTTAATGTTTCTATATTATGGGAAGTTAAGGAAAATTCAGCTGATTGTACTGAGGTGTTATTTAGAAATTTAGGGAAAAGGGCAAAAAATGATTATAGGATTATTGGATTTGAAAAGTGGAATGGGCCCTAGAAATAACCTAATTGAACTCCCTTGTTTTACATACAGGTAAACTGGGGCCCAGAGAGATGAAGTACCCTGCTCAAAGTCGTCCAGATAATAAGGACTTGATTCAGGTTGCAGATTGAATTGAGGGATTGGGCACTGTACTTTATAGAGGAGCATTTCCTAATCAATGTACTCCTTGGAGAAAGAAGAGCAAAGTCCAAATAGATTCTAAATTGTGTCCTCCTTGGAAAGGGAAGCTAGAGTTACTCAGCCAGTGGAGGTCTAATGAATGAATGGAGAGGTGTTCATTAAGCACTGATTAGGAGCCAGGTCCTGTGCTAAGCCCTGGGAATACAAACAAAAAAGTAATGTGTACACTGCCTTCAATCAGCTTATATTCCAGTAGGGGAGGGAGAAGTCAGGTCCACACATAAAAGTTCCATCCATATCAATCAATCAGCTTATGTTCCAATAGGGGAGGGAGAAGTCGGGTCCACAC
>JAJPUD010011899.1:40136-52050 GCA_023553655.1 Myrmecobius fasciatus
TCAATCAGCTTATGTTCCAATAGGGGAGGGAGAAGTCGGGTCCACACATAAAAGGTAGCTGGGAGTTTTGGGCCAGGGTGCTGGTGTGGTTTGGAAATGGCCAGGAAATCACCCTGTCCAAGATGAGACAAAAAACTCTCCTGCCACAAGTTTTCTTGTTCACCATTACCCAGTGTAGGTCTCAAAGATTAGGTGGTTTTATGAGTCTATAGAACATCCTTTAAAAACATCGGAAAGAAGAACACAAAGATTTGACCGACACCCACTGCACGGGGAGTTCCTTCCAGATGAGGGTATGAGCTATTGAGGTTCCTAGTGTGTAGGGTCACCTTGGTGGTACAGGGCATAGAGTGCCAGACTTGGAGTGTGGAAGACTTATTTTCCTGAGTTTAAATCACACTAGTTGTGTGATTCTGAGAAAGTCACTTAACCTATCTGCCTCAGTTTCCTCATCTGTAAAATGATTTGGAGATGGAAATGGCAAACTACTCCAGTACCTTTGCCAAGAGAACCTTAAATGTGGGGTCACGAAGAGTTGGACATGACTGAAAATGGCTGATCAACCACCAAAAGTCCCCTTTACCCCAGTCTGTTCATATTTACTTTTCATTTATTTTGCATTTCCTTGTTTTCTGCTTGTTCTGTCTTTCAACCCTGACCTCATTCCATCCCTCCATTAAAGCATGGGTAACATGGTCCCAGCTGTCCTTTACCCCTCACTCCCTGAAACAACAGTGAACCAAGATAATGGAGCAATTTACATTTTCTGAAGAATAAGATGTGTCCGGTGTACATTTCTGAGATCAACGTACTTGGTTAATGCCGTCACTAGTGACAAAATGACAGGCTAAGATGACCTTGCCAGGCTCTCTAAAGTCTTTCCACAAGTGCACTCATCCTCTGCCATAAAAACTCGACCTTTCTGACACAACTGGAGTCCCTTCCCCTTCCCCTTCTCTCTCTCCTCCAATGCTGGAGCCAGAAAAAAAAAAGTTGTCAATCTGTAGGAAAATGGAGAAAACAGCCCGCACCATTCATGTGCTGATTTTTCCCCCAGAATAAGCATCCTATCAGTTGGCACTATTTGTGGCCAAAGTTTGAAAAGCACAGCTCCCAAAGAATAAAAATTGACATTCATCCTGCTTCCGTGAGCCATTTTTGGGAGGCATTTTCTATATGTTGAAAGCACAGAAAAGATATCAAATAAAAAGCACAAACAGCATCCATATTTATAAAACTACCTTTACTCATCCTGCTGACACCCAACAGAAGTTTTCTCTTTCTCCATTTCATACATATGGTAATCATTTGGCGTTCCTTTGAACTAGATAATTGTAAGAATCACAGAATCCCCAAAGCCTGTCCATGTATATTTATGTTCACTAACACAGCTACACGAAGGATCAGCAGAAATACTAGTGGTTCTGTTGGTTTAAATTAAATTTCTTAATAAATCCCCTGAGAAGAACTATCTGGGAGAGAAGTGCCGAGTGGGCATGAATCTTTTATGTGCGTCACTTCCATCACCAGTTTCTGGGAAGCCAGCGAATATTAATTTTGCATAACAAAAACCAGCTCCTGACATCTGAGAAAGGTGTCTGGCAGGTCTGTAGTATTATCGAGTAGCATTGATCCAACGAATCAGCATTCACAAGACTCAGCGCATGGCCCTTTGTGGAAGTTTCCTTAAATACGGAGCCAGGGGAGACTCTTGAGATCACTGAGTCAGGGTTTCTGAAATTCATTTACCCGAAGAATACGCTGGATCTTGAAGTTGATTGAGAGGATCTATCAATGTTGCTGTGGTATATGACTTTTATGCTTTGTGGTGACCATGTGGGCACTTGGATGGTCCATCTGTTACCAGCATCATAATGAATAATGTACTTTATATCCCTCTTGGGTTCCTGGTGGGTCACTCAAATAGAAGAAAGCTCTAGGATGATGTTGACATGTTGAGTTGGAGAGGTATTCTCCAAACATTGTGGATCCAATTGTGATTTGTATAAATTCTGGACAATTGCTAGAGGCATTTAATAAATTAAGGGACAAACTCCAAGTTGCTGATTTCTAGCAGCAACTTGGAGTTTGTCCCTTAATTTATTAAATGCTATTATTAAATTTGCCATCTCAGCTTGTGTTCAGTCTTTTAGGACCTTCATGGAAATGGGTTACAGCTTAATTTCATTTACTGTGTATCTTTCCATTGTCCCTTGGGTTTACCTATAGCTTTGACTCTTTCAAACCTGTGCTGTTTGAAGATTTATAACCATGCACCCAGACAGGAGAAGTAGGATGCTCTTAACCAAAGTGCTTTGTATTCATGAAGGCGTCGTAGGCATTTCTGACCAGCTGGCTCAAAAAAGAAGGGAATTCTCTGCAATTCAGACAGTGCTCCTGGATATAGAGAATCTCATCACAATGTCTCTGGGAGACCTGGCTTTGAATGCTGCTTCTAATATTTGCTAGTTGTGTGATCTTAGATAAGTCTCTTAATTTCTTGGAACCTCAATCTTCTGAGGAAAATCAGAGGATTGGGCTAAAAGATTTCTGTGGGTCTCCTTCAGTTCTCAATCTGAGATCCGCTGATTATGAGTTACAGAGGCTCCAGAAGTCCAATACTCAGAGGAGGAAAGTGAAAACCAAAGGTGTGAAAAGATTTATTTAAAATTACCCAGACCAGGACTACAATTCAGGTTCTCAGAGTCTAGAATGCATGTCCTTTCTACTACAAAAGGGGTCCCTCAGATCATTCCCTGCTCTTACACTTTTGGATCCTTTCTGCTTTTCCTCTCTCCCCCTTTCCCTTTTATAACCTGACTGGCAAGCAGCTCCCACATTTGCCTGCTTGGCTGTCCATGGCATCTGTCTCCTCACCAGGTCCTTGCTTCAGGAGATCCAAGTCACACCTTCTGCTGAGTCCCTTCTCTGCTTTTCCCTTGTTAAGCTTTTTCCAACATTAACCTGCACATGTACCTCAGATACTATAAGCCCAACTCTATTTATCTTCATTTGACATATGCACAGTTCCCTTTTGAATATTTTAGAGAGGGGAATTGTCACTAGAATTGACATTTTCTCTTGGAGTCCTATTCATATCTCATGGACCCTTGTTTCCTCATGTGGAAAATGGGATTAGATGATATGGCTTTTATCTGGATCTAAATCTATGGCCAGCAGGTGAAATGGGACTAGAACATATGGCCACAGAATGCAGTTTAGCAAATGTTCATTTTGTCCAACCTCCTCATTTTTTTTTTTTCATGAGGGAACTGCAACTTAAAGCTGACTGGTCAAAGGTCTCGTAGCTCATTGAATTCAGAGCCTGCAAGAGGATTCTTTCGTGTTTTCTTTGGGCAGTGCTTCTGCTTCTCCTGGTTTTTCATTCAATCAGTCAGTTATTGAATATTTATCCAATGATTACCTGTCTATATAGCTTCTATTCTAATTGGGGGAGACAACACTGGGGAAGAAAATTTTGGTTGACATGGTCACAGGGGTTACAAATGGAGCAGAGCTATAAGGCAGTAGACTATTACATCCTTTCTACTAGCAATGATGTTCTCAGAGCAAAAGCAAGAAATAAATGGGATGTGTGTGTGTGTGTGTGTGTGTGCATGTGGGGTATACAGGCAGTGCCAGGGCAAAGGACAAGAAACTCATATTGGGTGGATGGCAGGATGGGATACAATGGTTTTGGACTGGCTAAATATTGTGGGGTTGGGGGGAAAATTATTGTACACTTGCCCCTTCTACTCCTCAGCCGTAACATTGATCACCATCTCAGTAAGAGGAGATAGATGCATGTTAGAAGGGAAAGATGCTTTTCCTTTTTTCTCCTGCTTCCCCCTCCCCAATGCACAATAAATACTTTCTAATGATAGCACTATATGGAGTGAATTAATCATGGATTCCAAATCTATTAAGGATGCCAGTAACTCTTCTTTCTCTTCTGTGAGAAAGAATTAAGAAAATCAGACTTGATAAGTAGAGTTAAAGTGGGTAAAATATGGTATCCTTTCCCAAAAGGTTTTCTTTTAATTTGAAATTGCAAAGCTCATTTTTCATTCTCTCCTTGCAGTGTACCCATTTGTGGTTGTTCCTATATATTGGGTTTTGTAGTAGTAGTAGTAGTTGGAGTAGAAAGGAGTCTTTTTTTTTTTAAATTAAACTTGCAAGCTTCTTCCACGCAAGTCTATAATGGAGTGTTTTCTGGTGCAAAAAATACTTTTTCTGCCACTAAACTCTATAAACCCAAGGAATAGAAGCTGTGTATAATGATTCAGATTAGTTTAAAATGATTCATGAATACACTTTATGTGTGTCAGGTTCTTTCATTGGACCAATGGGTTTAATGACCAGATATAAGGGGAAAATGGGGAATGGTGAATAGGGCAGTAGTTGATGAGTGACTACAGAATCCAGTAATGCAAGGGCTGAGATTACAAAGAAGGATCAGAATGGGATAGGGGTCAAGAAATAAGCTTGATAGGAAGGATGGGGATGGGTAAGAGGGTGTTTAGCTAAAATTCATATAGAAGAAGTAGGAAAGAAGGAAAGAATTATTAAGAAACCACAAGTCAGGAATGCTTAAGGGTAATAATCAAAATGAAGGCAAGATTCTAATGGGGTCAATAATATAAGCCTCACTGCATTTTCCTTTGCATGGGTTAGAAGCAACCTACATGTAGAGTACCGTGATTGATTCTGAGCACCAGGGGACTCATTTCTGAATTCATTTCGCTTTTCCAAAGGGCATCAAGCCAGAAAGCTGCATTTCTAGGCTTTCCCTTCCTTTCAAATACTTAGTTTAATTTCCTCGTTCCTTTTTTTCCCATACTAGTCCCTATCTCAACAGGTGAAATATTTACAATTCTATTACCCTCCCTCCCTTTCCTTATTCTTCCTAATCTTGTTTTAGAGCTTAATGGTGTTGGATAAGGTAGTGTAAGTCCAATAGAATTTAGAAGAGATATTGATTTACCATCTATTTTTAACCTTTTTGTGTGTGGGTGTCATGGATTCCTTTAGCAGTCTGGCGAAATCAAAGGACCCCTTCGCAGAATCGTGTTTTTGAAATGTATAAAATAAAATATGTATGATTCTGAAGGAAATGGATTATACTAAAATAAAATTATAAAATATTTTAAAAATAAGTTAATTGATCATAGGTTAAGAAAACCCCTTTTAATTCTTTCTAGCTATTTTATTTTAGGCATTTAAAAACATCATTTTGACTACCAAAGCAGTCCATGAGGAGGAAAAAAAAAAGGTCAAGGATCCCGAAAGAGTCATTGGAAAGGCAGGATAGAGCTGCCAACATTTGTCTTGCATTCCAATTGACAGGAAAATTGCTCCTCTTCCTATATAACTAACCACTTAGGTGGAAGCCCTTTCCTCAGCCCAGGGGGAACAAAGGTAAATAAGATAGAGTCACAACACAACTTGTTCAACAATTGAATTAGTTTTTTTATCAGCTGGTGAGCTCTTGCTATTTATATTGTGAATAGAGACTATAGTCTGGCAGATAACTAAACACAGGAATAATAGTCCTCTAGGGCAGGGCACATTTGGCTTTCTCCAAGATGATTGGTGGCTGTTGTCCATCATTCTCCAAGTGGGTCAAAATGACATCACTGTGGTAACTGATTAGACCAAGCCCAGCTGGGGATGCTCTGCCACAGGTGGGATACAAATGTTTCCTATGAACATTTGGGGTGGACTCTAACTTTGTGCATCCCCCATTTCTTCTGGGCTTTGCTCACAGAGCCCAGCCCTTCCTCTGAGGAGGGCACGCCAGGCTGGGCAGTCCTGTGCCAGCTTCTCCCGTGTCATACAATCAGTTCTAAGTTCTTAAGAGAGGCATTGAGAGGGTCCTTGTATGGCTTTTTCTGACCACTCTGTGAGCGCTTGCCCTGGGTGAGTTCTGCATAAAATAATCTTTTTGGCAAGTGTATATTGAGCACAACAGGCCTTAAATTGATTGATGGGTTAGGGGGATGTCTGCCCCCAGCACATGAAGACTCTCTAGGGAAAAGGCAGGTGAGAACACCTGGTTCCAAGGGCTGAGAAAGCCGCTAAAACAGATGCTTAGAGCTTGGTCAGACATCAGAGATGCCAAATCTTCCGCCGCCTCTGGCGCCTTTGCCAGTCACCCTGATTTTTGGGCTTCCACAACTCAGGAAGAGAGAAAGAGCCAGCTGAGACTTTGCACAGCCCTGCCTCCCTTAAATCTAATTGACATAAAAGTCAAACCTCATCCTATGACATCACGGTGATGCCCTTGGTCCTCTGAGAAGGAAGAACAAGAAGACTAATTACTCTTCTCCTTCCCACATATTCAGTCCTCCAGCCACACTGGCCCTCTTGTCCTTCCATCTCCAGAAGAAGGGAGAAGCTCCATCTTCACGCTAGATGCTTTTATTATCTCCTTGCTCTGGAGTGGGCTCCCTCTTCACCTCTTCTTCAGGCTTTCCTGGCGCCTTTGAGGCTTAGTTCAAATCCTACTTTCTGGAGGTCTTTCTCTTCTCTCTCTCTCTCCCTACCAGGTATCAGTAGTGTCCTATCTCTGATAATATCTACTGCATATTTAGTATCTAACTTGGATGTATTTATCAATTTAGACATTTTTTCCCATTAGAATGTGAACTCCTTTAGAGCAGAAAAAAGTGGGTTGTTGGATTTTTTTCTTTGTATTCTAGAGCTCACAGTAAATGCTTAATAAACTTTTTTTAGAACACAATGATTAGATATTGTATGAAAAGACTGATGTGGATCCATCAAGAACTCCTCAATGAACTTAGATTTTAAAAAATGAGATAGAGATATATAAATATAATATAAATATTGTTTTTATATTATAAATACATTTATAATATAAATATAAAATAAATATATAAATATAAATATATCTCTCTCCTTTTTTAAATCATATATATATATATATATATATATATGAGTAAGGGAAGGTGAGAGAAGATGCATTCAAAAGCCTTTCATGAGGCTATATGGTAGGAACTGTGCAGAGAGTAGCTGATAATACTCTGAATTTGGCAAGGAACTCTTAAGGACAATAATTTATCTTTAAAACAATTTGGGGGAAAAAAGAGATTGGTAAATGGATAGGACCACTGCTTGGAGTGAATGATACGTAGATAGAAGGCTGAACTGCTCAGTTCCTCTTATTTTTTTTATTGTGCTTTTAACATTTATCAATGACTTCAAAAGGAAATGTGTAATGGGGATTTGGTGCATGTACAAGCGCCAAGGAGAAGTGACTTTGCCTGTGCTATGGCCCATGACTTTGGCTTGGGACTCACCAAAGCAGAAAAGAACAGAAATGGCTGCTATGGAGTCTCAATATAAGTTAGTCCGTAGTAAGAGAACATGAAGCTGACCTTGATGAATTCAAGTCACCTGCAGCAGATGAACTACTTCCTCAGCTGGTGGATGACACTAGTAACCCACTCACAGCCAATGATAATAATAATGTGGAGGACTAGAGAGACATAGCAAAACTGGAGGAGGACAAATGTTCACCCAGTTTTCAGAAAGAAGTGGAAAATATAACTTGCAAGGCAGAGAGCAATGAGGTTGACTTCAGTGCAGGGGAAAATACTAAATCATGTTATAAAAGACATAATAAACATCAAGAAAAGAAGGCAATTATCATAAAGAGCCAGCAAAACATCAGCAAAATCAGCTTCTGATTTTTTGTTAATTAACAAGTACTTATTAGAATGAGGAAGCTAGGTGGCAGAGTGGATAGGGCACTAGGCTTGCAATCAGAAAGACTTATCTTCATGAGTTCAAATCTGGACCAGGCACTTACTAGCCATATGATCCTGGCCAAGTCACTTAACTCTATTTATCTCATTTGTAAAATGTGCTGGAGGAAGAAATGGCAAACCCCTTTGATATTTTTGTGAAGAAAACCTTAAACTGGGGGTTCATGAAGAGTTGGACCAACTACAATAATTGAACAATATATTTAACAATATTAGGACAATATTATTGATGAACTTATATAGATTTTGGCAGAGAGTTTAATAAAGTGTCTTATTTTTGGAAAAACATAGAGAGATGTGACCTAGAGATACAATTAGCTCAAATCTGAGCTTGTGGAAGAGCCAAATTCAAAGAAAAGTCATTCATTATTTAATGTTAAATGGTAAAGAAGTTGTTAGTTAAAACCCCCCAATTTTTATGCTATTTAACCTTTTTAATCAATGACTTTAATAATGGATATGTAATGGGGTTCTGGTACCTGTGCAGACCATTATCAGCCTGCTCAGATGGCTGTTCCCCATGTGGAAGAGAATGACTACTGGAAGAATAGTGAAGATGTTTTATAAACTCCTTTTTACATACTGTGGAGCATGTGTGGACATTGTGTAAGTGCTCCTGGTTGGACAAAGGGACCTTTTTTCTTTGATTACACAGCTGGAATTGTTGATGTGTTCTAAAGGCCTTAATAATCTTTAACATCTCTTTTGTTGCATTTGCATCTAGGGTGTGAGGAGAAAATACTCCTCAATCACAGCATCTGGTGAGAGACTCTGCCATGAAGGGAAAGGCTGCAGGATCTCCTTCCTCTCTGAGGCCATATGGGTCCTGAGAAATGGGTCTCTTTAGCATTTTTGTGCATTTATTTCTAGATGTAGGGAATGGAATGTCCAGTTTGGTTGGGGAAGTGAATTACAGTAATATGGGAGTCAGAATTCAAGGGGAGAAGAGTTCCGTTTCAGTGTCCCAAGGAACAAGGAGTGACTTTTGGGATCGTAGCCCATTGGAAGCTATCCAATCATCCAAATTTAGGACATGAAACATATAAACAGATATTGGGAGCCTACGGTTCCAGAGATGGAGATAGTATAAGGGAGATACAGTAGTTGTTGAAAAACTGTGGGAAATTATAATAACTGTGAAATAAATGTCCCTTATAAAAGATATCTGGGAGCAGCTAGGTGGCGCAGTGGATAGAGCACCAGCCCTGAAGTCACGAGGACCTGAGTTCAAATCTGGTCTCAGATACTTCCTAGCTGTGTGACCCTGGGCAAGTCACTTAACCCCAATCGCCTCAGCAAAAAAAAAGCAAAAAAAAAAAAAAAAAAAAAAAGATATCTGGTATTAAATGGTTAAAGAGAATTGCCCTCCTACAAAAGAAGGAAAAAGACAATAGGGGCTTGAGCCAATAGTAATAAAGAGAGGGACCCCTCATGATGTAGATGTTTCTGAGAGGGAAATGTAGTCTACTTTGCCTTGAGAAAGTGGGACCGGAATATACATATTGCAAATAAATTCTATGCTTAGCAAATTTACAGATAACACAAATCTGGGAAGAAAAGATCTGGGCAGGCCAGGGCATTAGGTTTGAGTTTAATAAGATGGAATGTAATAAAGATAAAGGGAGTTATACCGGGGATCACAAAATTGACTTCAGAAGTACAAGATGGTTAGCTACGAGTTCATCTGAGAAAGAACTTGTGGTTTTAGTGAACCATGAGCTCAATGTGAGTCAGCAGCCACAGTGTTGTTGCCAGGAAAAAGCCAATGGGATCTCTGGCAGCAGGAGGGACACCAGAAACAGTTGTCCTGATCACATCCCAGCTTTAGTCTTGGGCTTAGTTCTGGACGATGCTACAGTTTAGGTTATTGATGAGCCGCCAGAGCAGGTAATCAGGCTGGTGAAGGGTCCCCTCGTCTGGACCATGTGAAGATGACCCCTAAAGGAACTGAGTGTTGAGCCAGAGAAAAGAAATCTCTGGAAAAATATCAATATTATCTTCCAGAATCCGAAGGACTGTCTTATGGAACAATAGTGTCAAACCTGAATAGAAACAGATCCCTGAAGGCTAAATATTGCCTTAGAAAACCACAAATTATGATTGTATGGGTTGTGTTATATTTCTATTTATTTGTTAAATGTTTCCCAATTATGTTTTAATCTGCTTCTGCCACCCTGGGGAGTTTTGATGAGCTACCAGCCTCATTTGATACTTCTTATGTAAAAAAATGGGTTCAATTTATTCTATTTGCCCTTCAAGGACAGGAAGAAGATCCCCAGCAGAGTGGCAAAGAGGCAAATTCACCCTTGATGTCAGAGGAAGCTTCCTGTTAGAACTATTCCACAAAAGACAGGGCTGACTCAGAAAAGAGTGGGTTCCTTCCTTTGGTGCCTTTTAAGCAAAGGCTAGATGACCACTTCTCAGATATGTGGGAGTAGGTCTTTTTTCCACATTTGGATTAAAATGAATTCTTTTGTACCTTCAACTCGGAAATTTTGTTATTCAGATTCCATGATCTTTTGTTTTTTAAGCTGGAAGGTACATGAGAGATGAGTTGCTATAGCCTTCTAAATTTATAGAGGAGGGGCAGCTAGGTGGCGCAGTGGCTAGAGCACCAGCCCTGAAGTCAGGAGGACCTGAGTTCAAATCTGGTCTCAGACACTTCCTAGCTGTGTGACCCTGGGCAAGTCACTTAACCCCCAATTGCCTCAGCAAAAAGCAAAAAAAAAAAAATTTATAGAGGAAAAAAATAATCTGGAAAGGGGAAGTAACGTGCACCATGCTCTGCTGGTAATGGGTAGGCAAACCAGGATTCATAGTGTAGTTTAGTGCCCTTTGATTCAGAAGAGGGTAGAGTGGGGCTTCCTAATCTTGGTGTGGGTATCATGAACCCTTTTGGCAGTCTGGTGAATGAAGCCCACGGACCCTTCTCTAAATCATGTTTTTAAAGGCATAAAATAAAGTACATACGATTCCAAAGGAAACCAATTATATTCAAAGTTATCATAATGTTATAAAGAAAACAATATCATGAATCTTATTGTGTGTGTGTATGTGTGTGTTATGACTGAAAATGTGTATATATGAGTATGAGTGTGTGTGTGTGTGTGTGTGTGTGTGTGTGTGTGTGTTATGAGAAGAAAATGAATTTGGGAATACAGGTACAAAAGTGGGTACCTCCAAAGCAGTAGCTATTGGAGCCCAGCTCCTATAATGAGATGAAGGGGGTGACTTTTACCAGGGCCAGGCGGAGAGAGTCTCAATTATGGACTCTTCCAAGTTTATTGATTAGAGAGAACATATATACCTCAAATGCTCATAGACTTGATACAAAGTCACTCTGAAGTTCCTTTAGTTTTCTCCAACAAACATGATCTACTGAGATGTAAATAATTAAGCCCTGGATCTGGGTTAATTGGATAGATATGCAAATAGTTGAGATACACATCAGGGTAAAGCTTATCATACCATTGTCTCAAGTATCTTTCTCCCAAATGCCTTTAGTCTCTATTGTGGGCTCTTTTTCCTGTCCTAAGTTCAAAGGTTTGCCTTTAATGCAAAGAGTAGTGTTTGCATTTTGCTTCAGTCCCTAGATTATTAATTTATTATATTGACAAGCAGTCTCTGTTGTTTCAATAAGGGAGTTTTGGTGAGCCAAGTTTCTGTAAGATTCAAGATCTGGGATGGATTCTTACCTCCTGGCCCTCTACAAGTAGCCTCTAAAGGAGGAGCTAAAAAGAATCAGATGTGAACATAAGAACATGGGCCATGGCTTTCTGTCAGGAAGTAAACTTCAGCATGGAGACAGGCCCAGCCCTTTCTTTTACCTGTGGTGGTCTGTTCATCTGGACTAGAAGTGTGGTAGGTGAGCCTGTCACCTACTCTTAATTTTTCGGTGATAGAGGTAATCAAAGGGAAGGCAGCAAAAGCAAAAGAAGAAAAACTTTAAAAATCTCTAATAATTGCTTTCAAAAATTGATTCTTGTTTTTTTTAAAAAAAATCCATTTCTATTTGAGAGAGAGAGGGGGAGGGGAGGAGGGGAAATGAGAGAAAGAGAGAGAGAAGACACACAGAGACAGAGAGAGAGAGAGAGAGAGAAATAAAACAAAAGAACGAGACACACACA
>JAJPUD010011900.1:0-18391 GCA_023553655.1 Myrmecobius fasciatus
TAATGGAAAGGAAATTAGAGCTGGAAGGGATACCATACTGAAAAAAAGGGGGGGGGAAGGAGGCAAAATAAAGTAATAATAAAGGAGGTAAAATAAGGCAAAATCTCATAAAGAGACATAGAAGATCTAATATAATTGAAGGAAAGAAGGGAGGGTGATGAGTATTGTGTAAACCTTACTCTCATTAGATTGGATTCTAAGAGAGTATATCAGACACATTTGGCTTCAAAGAAAGGCCTGACCCTCCTTATGGGAAGGTGGGAGGGAAAAGAGGAAAGGAAAGGTATAAACTAATAGAAGGATTAGGGGAAAGGTATAAAGGGGAGGGAGGGACTCTAAAGGAGGGAGGACTATTGGTGGGAGATGGTCATCAAGAGCAAAGTACTGGGGAGGGGGGAAGGGAGAGAGGGGAAAGGGAAGAAAATCATAACTCTGTGTAAATAAGATGGCAGGAAATACAGATATAGTTATTTTAACTGTGAATGTGAATGGGATGACCTCTCCCATAAAACAGAAGCTGGTAGCAGACTGGATTAAAAGCCAGAATCCTACAATATGTTGTTTACAAGAAACACATCTAAAACATAGAGACACATACAGAGGGAAGGTAAAGGGCTGGAGCAGAATCTTCTATGCTTCAGGTGAACAAAGGAAGGCAGGGGTAGCAATCCTTATCTCGGATCAAGTAAAAACAAAAATAGATCCAATTAAAACAGATAAGGAAGGAAACTATATTTTACTAAAGGGTACCATAGACAATGAAGCGGTATCAATACTAAACATATATGCACCAAGTGGTATAGCATCCAGATTGCTAGAAGAGAAACTAACAGAGATGCAAGGAGAAATAGACAGTACTACTATACTAGTGGGGGATCTCAACCTTGCTCTCTCAGAATTAGATAAATCAAATTCCAAAATAAATAAGAAAGAAGTTAGGGAGGTAAACAAAAGGTTAGAAAAGTTAGGTATGATAAATCTCTGGAGGAAATTGAATGGTGATAGAAGGGAGTATACTTTTTTCTCAGGGGTTCATGGAACTTATACGAAAATTGATTATGTGTTAGGGCATAAAAATCTCAAAATCAAATGCAGAAAAGCAGAAATAGTAAATGCATCCTTCTCAGATCGTGATGCAATAAAACTCACATGTAATATAAGGCCAGGAGAAAATAGACCACAAGGTAATTGGAAATTAAATCATCTAATCCTGAAGAATGAATGGGTGAAAGAGCAAATCATAGACACAATCGAAAATTTCATCCAGGAGAATGAGAATAATGAGACAACATACCAAAATTTGTGGGACATGGCTACAGCGGTTATAAGGGGTAATTTTAAATCTCTAGATGTTTACTTGCATAAAACAGAGAAAGAGAAGATCAATGAACTGGGCTTACAATTAAAAAAGCTAGAAAAAGACCAAATTAAAAACCCTTAATTAAATACCAAATTGGAAATTCTGAATATTAAAGGGGAGATCAATAAAATTGAAAATAAGAAAACTATTGAATTAATAAATAAAACTGAGTTGGTTTTATTAAAAAAAAACAAAATAGATAAGCCTTTAGTTAATTTGATTAGAAAAAGGAAAGAGGAAAATCAAGTTGTTAGTCTCAAAAATGATAAGGGAGAACTTTCCTCCAATGAAGAGGAAATTAGAGTAATAATTAGGAGTTTCTTTGCCCAACTTTATGCCAATAAATTTGATAATGTAAATGAAATGGAGGAATATTTACAAAAATATAGATTGCCTAGCTTAACAGAAGAGATAATAAATTATTTAAATAGTCCCATTTGGGAAAAAGAAATAGAACAAACTATTAATCAACTCCCTAAAAAAAAATCTTCTGGGCCAGATGGATTTACATGTGAATTTTACCAAACATTCAAAGAACAATTAATTCCAATACTATATAAACTATTTGAAAAAATAGGGAAGGAAGGTGTACTACCAAATTCCTTCTATGGCACAGATATGGTGGTGATAGCTAAACCAGGTAGGGAGATAACTAAGAAAGAAAACTATAGACCCATTTCCCTAATGAAAATTGATACAAAAATTTTAAATAAGATTTTATCAACGAGATTATAGAAAGTTATCCCCAGAATAATACACCATGACCAAGTAGGATTTATACCAGGAATGCAGGGGTGGTTCAATATTAAGAAAACTATTAGCATAATCAATTATATTAATAACCAAATTAACAAAAACCATATGATTATCTCCATAGATGCAGAAAAATCCTTTGATAAAATCCAACACCCATTCCTATTAAAAACACTGGAGAGTATAGGAATAAAAGGGCTTTTCCTTAAAATGATTAGTAGTATCTACTTAAAACCGTCAGCAAGCAGCATACGTAATGGAGTCAAACTAGAACCATTCCCAGTAAGATCAGGAGTGAAACAAGGCTGCCCACTGTCACCATTATTATTTAATATTGTCTTAGAAATGTTAACTTTGGCAGTAAGAGAAGAAAAAGAGATTAAAGGAATTAGAGTAGGTAAGGAGGAAAGCAAATTATCACTCTTTGCAGATGACATGATGATATACGTAGAGAACCCTAAAGACTCAACTAAAAAACTACTAGGAATAATTCACAACTTTAACAAAGTTGCAGGATAAAAAATCAATCCACATCAATCATCAGCATTTTTATGTATTACCAATAAAGTTCAGCAGCAGGAGATACAAAAAGAAATTCCATTCAAAATAACTGTTGATAGTATAAAATATTTAGGAGTTTATCTGCCAAGAGAAAGTCAGGAACTATATGAACTAAACTACAAAGCACTTTCCACACAAATAAAATCAGACCTAGTCAATTGGCAAAACTTACTCATGGGTAGGCTGAGCGAATATAATAAAAATGACAATACTACCCAAACTAATTTACTCATTTAGTGCCATACCAAACAAACTCCCAAGAAATTATCTTACAGATCTCGAAAAAATAGTAGCAAAGTTCATTTGGAAGAACAAAAGGTCAAAGATTTCAAGGGGATTAATGAAAAAAAAAAGGCTGACGATGGTGGACTTGCTGTACCAGATCTAAAACTTTATTACAACGCAGCGGTCATCAAAACCATTTGGTACTGCCTGAGAAATAGAGTAGTCGATCAGTGGAATAGGATAGAATCACAAGACAAACTAGGCAATAACTATAGCAATTTAGTCTTTGATAAACCCAAAGATCCCAGCTTTTGGGATAAGTATTCACTATTTGACAAAAACTGCTGGGAAAATTGGAAACTAGTGTGGAAGAAATTAGGGCTTGACCCACATCTAACACCACATACCAAGGTAAGATCCAAATGGGTTCATGATCTGGATGTAAAGAGTGATACTTTAAGTAAATTAGAGGAATGTAATATAGTTTACCTTTCAGACCTATGGAGATAGAATAAATTTATGTCCAAAGACGACCTGGAACTCTTAATTGAAAACCAGATAGATAACTTTGACTATATTAAGTTAAAAAGTTTTTGTACAAACAAAACCAATGCAGTCAAGATTAGGAGGGAAGTAAGAAATTGGGAAATCATCTTTACATTTAAGGGTTCTGATAAAGGTCTCATCTTTAAAATATATAGAAAATTGTCTCATATTTATAAAAATTCAAGCCATTCTCTAATCAATAAATGGTCAAAGGATATGAACAGACAATTTTCAGAGGATGAAATTAAAACAATTTATAGTCATATGAAAAGGTGCTCCAAATCACTATTGATCAGAGAAATGCAAATCAAGACAATCCTGAGGTACCACTATACACCTGTCAGATTGGCTAAAAAGACAGGAAAAGTTAATGATGAATGTTAGAGGGGATGTGGGAGGGCTGGGACACTGATGCATTGTTGGTGGAGCTGTGAATGGATACAGCCATTCTGGAGAGCAATTTGGAGCTATGCTCAAAAAGTTATCAAACTGTGCATACCCTTTGACCTAACAGCATTTCTATTGGGCTTATTTCCCAAAGAACTCATAAAGGAAGGAAAGGGCTCCACATGTACAATAATGTTTGTGGCAGCCCTTTTTGTAGTGGCTAGAAACTGGAAATTGAATAGATGCCCATCAATTGGAGAATGGCTGAATAAATTATGGTATATGAATATTATGGAATATTATTGTTCTTTAAGAAATGACCAGGAGGACGATTTCAGAGAGGCTTGGAAAGACTTACATGAACTGATGCTGAGTGAAATGAGCATAACCAGGAGATCATTATACATGGCAACAACAGTACTATATGACGATCAATTCTGATGGACATGGCTCTCTTCAACAATGAAATGTTTCAAACCACCTCCAATTGTTCACTGAAGAAAGCCATATACACCCAGAGAGAGGGATGCGAAATGTGGACCACAACATAACATTCTCATACTCCTTGATTGATGTTTGCTTACATTGTGTTTCCTTTATCTGATATATCGTTTGTGTAGATAAGATTTTTCTTGCACAACAATGATAAGTTTGGAAATATGTATACATATATTTGATTTGCCAATATTTTAACATAATTAACATGTAGTGGATATCCTGCCATCTAGGGGAGGGGTGGGAAGTTGGGGGGAAAAATTTGTAACAGAAAGCAATGTAAGGGTTAATGTTGAAGAATTACCCACACATATGTTATGCAAATAAAATAAAAGAAATTAAAGAAAAGAAAAATAAAGTTCCCATTAAGTAATATTGATGGAATTTGAGATTCAAAGAAAGAATGAAATTGCTTCTCCCTGTCTAAGCTGTCAAAGCATGACCCAAAGGTCTTATAGAGGAAGAAGAGAGCAATTTCTTTTTTAAAATCTCATTTTCAATAGTAGTTTATTTTCCCAAATACATCTAGAGAAAGTTTTCAATATTCATTTTTGTAAGACATTATATTCCACACTTTTTTCCTCCCTCTTTTACCTCCTACCTCCCTAACATAACAAGTAATCCTATATAGATTAAGTAACAATCCTTTTAAACATATTTCCATTTTTATCATATTGTGCAAGAAAAATCATGCCAAAGGGGAAAAAAACCATGAGAAATAAAAAAAAAAACTATCAAGTTCCCCAAAGGTAAAAATATTATTCTTTTATCTATATTCAGTTTCCATAGCTCTTTGAGGATGCAGATGGGTATTTTCATCCCAAGTCAGTTGGAATTGCCTCATCCCTACAATGTTGAGGAGACAAATCCATCACAGCTGATCATTACATATATTGCTGTTACTGTGTACAATGTTCTCTTGCTTCTCTTCACTTCACTCAGAATCACTTCATGTAAGTCTTTCCAAATTGTTCTGAAATCAACCTCCTCATCATTTCTTAAAGAATAACAATATTTCATTACATTCATATTCCATGACTTATTCAGCCATTCACCAAAAGATAGGCATCTACCCAATTTACAATTCCTTGAGCACTACAGAAAGAACTGCTACAAATATTTTTGCAAATTTGTGTCCTTTTCTCTCTTTTATGATTTCTTTGGGATACAGACCCAGTAGTGAAACTGTTAGATCAAAGGGTATGCATAGTTTCCTAGCACTTTGGGAACAGTTCCAAATTACTCTGTAGAATGACTGGATCATTTCACAACTCCACCAACAATAAAAAAGCAATTTCATAATAACATATTGGCATAATGTTTCTGGATTTCAAAAGAAGTTTATATTTATTTTCCAATTTTATCCCAATAAAAATTGTGTGTGAGGGTATGGTTTGAAGTTTTTTACTTGCATTTGATGAATTAGAAAGTTGAGAATCAGAAAGTTAAAAAAATAAACATTTAGTAAGTGACTATTATTTACCTGCCATTATACCAAGTGCTTTACATATATATATATATATATGTGTATATATATATGTGTGTGTGTGTGTGTGTGTGTGTGTGTGTGTATAATTTGTTATTCAAAAGAGCTATCAGATGTAGGTGCTTTTATCCTTTTACAGTTGAGGAAACCAAGGCTGACAGAGGTTAATTAAGCTGTCCAAGGCTGCATAGCAACTATGAGTCAGAGCTTGGAATTGAAGCCAGATCTTCCTGACTCCAGGTCTAGGGCTTCATCCACTGTGTTAAGTGACTTAATCAAAATCTGATTGATGTTCACTGACAGATTATCAGCTGTCATGAAAATAATTAGACCCTTACTTTTTGCCTATAGATCTTTTTAACCTGTAACATTTTCTAAAATGTTTTTCCCCATCTGATTTTTTACTACTATCCTAACTGAAAAACAAAAGAGAAGATCCCATCTAGTTCTTAATACACTTAGTGATCAAATAATACAATTTATGTAAAATTTGAAAACCTGAAAGCACAATGCAAATACTGGTTGTTATTAATATTAGTCAATACTTTAATTAATTTAATACAATAATATTGGCATACTTTCCATAATTGGTCTTATTGATTTTTAGTGAACCTTATTTCACTGATTTTTTTTCATGTTGATTTAACCATAAGGACTGGAGTTAAAGCAAAAATTAAAAAAAAAAAATGTGTAAAATGTATGCCCTAGCATTAGTATTTGCTAATTCAAGCAGGCCATATTGTTCCAGTAGTGCAAAGGAATCCTAAATCTCCATTTATTTACACATTCAATTTAGATTTTTAAAATTAAATATGGTGTACAAGATGAAAGCAAATTTCAGATTGTTCAGAATATTTCCATTTATACATTAATTCATTCAAAAATATTAAACATCCTCTGACTACAATGCAGTGTTAGATAGCAAGGGAGAGATAAACAAATTATAACTCTTTTTTTCAAGGAGATAATTTCATTGAAGGATTTAAGATGTGCATAAATAGACAAATGATATATGCAAAAGCACTTTATATTCATCTATTAATAAATATTTGCTTAGTGACAAAGTGCTATGAGATCAGACAAACAAGCTTTGGAAAATAGGGAAGACTTGATATATGGGTAGTTCTTATTTGTTTTGCTGCTTTAACGGAAAAAAAAAGCCCAATGTTGTGCCATAATAGTTTAAGTTCTGCAGTATATCTATCAAAACATATAGTATGATTTAAATGTTCAATGTATCACTTTTCACAAAGTTTTATTGCATCCAAACTTATTTTTAAAGAACTGGATAATGAGCCTAAACTTGCAAGTTCAGCCTGCCACCTTGACTTTACATTGAGAATGGGGAATGCTATTAAGCCAATTTCCCCAGGCACTTAATGATAACAATAAGCTAATGTATAGGGGCAGCCTAACCTTGAGACCGATTTTCTTACCATGGGATAGTGTATAATGTTTATCCTGTGGTATATTGGAGTTTTGCAGGCATTGACATGAAGCTATCTACTAATTATTTCTGACCTCAACAATATAGAATCTGTAATTGCCAATCCTTTTGCATTGTTGAGTACAATTAGGGATGATATGTGAGACAAAGGGAAAAGGTGTGATTTCTTTAAATCAACCTGACCTTTTAAAATGGGAAACTGTGAAAATGTGTTTGGAACAATAAAGTAAATGAAAATAATTCAAACACACCTTTTTTATCACTGAAAACTTAACTTTTCCCATCCCAAATTTCCCCTTATCGGGGTACACAGCTTTAAATTTCCACACACTGTTGGCACATGCATCATTTCTATGCTCATTTAAAGACCAGACTGCTCTCTTTCTCTTTAATCCTTTGCATCAAACCTGTTCAGAGTAGACTTCAAGTATTTGAACTTTGTAAACATGATCAAAGAATAACTCCAGTCAGATAATAATTAATCTTCTTGATTTGGGGCCATTTTAGTCATCACTTTTCTTAATGAAACACAGCTAATCCTCATTCCCTTGATCATCATTTTTCAATTTAGAAAAAAATGATAGGAACATGATAGTCCTACAAATGAACTCATAGAGAAAATAAGAATATTTTGATCACATACAGTAAGATTGTAAGGTCTCTGTTAAAACTGTTAGAATCACTGTTCCATTTTCAAAATAGAGATAAACACCCAGTGCCACTCAGACATACCAACAGAATTTGTCAGTCACATGAATCCCAAGAAATTTTCAAACTTCACAATAATAGGCTTTAGTAGATTGTTTTTAATGTTTCTCTTTCTCTGACTCTCTCCCACATGTGCATGCATGTATGTGCACACATACATATATATTTCTCCTTCAAGATTATATATTTACTGAAATGCTGAAGTATTTTTAGCTCAAAAAGAAATATCAAGTAACTTAATACTATCATCTTTTCATGAAGAACTTTAGTTGTAAAAAAATCTAAACATTCATTCATGTAAATACATTTGGGAAAGTGATAGAAAAATCATACAGAATTTAAGAGACTTGATGGAGTTTGAGACATATAGTCTGGGGAAGTTTTATTTTACTACTCTGTAGCTCCCTAAAAATCTATCTCAAAATAAGAACTCTCAGAATTGTGGGTGCTCAGTCCCTCAGAAAAAAGTTTTGGGTTTCCATTCCCTTAGGAAGAGTTAGATAAAGGCTTCATTTTGGATTTCCATTTTGATGCACTCACCCTTTCTTTCCACAAAATTCACATTCTATAATGTAACTACAAAGAAGTGGGAAAGTACAAAAATAAGGTGGAAAATGTCTCATGTTTTTTCTGGCCCTTACTAAAATAGAAAAAAATCTTGTTTTATTTCTCTCTTGTCAAATATTCACAGAATCTTAAAGTTGAAAGAAAGCTCAATGGCAATTAAATACATACTTCTATTAATAATACTTCCAAATCCCTGAGAAGCGGTAACTATTGAAGACCTCCAATGAAAAAGAGCCTATTTTACCAGGCAACCCATTACACTATTGTATTTCTGTATAGTTTGATTTATTAGAATTTTTTTGCCCTTTTGTCAAGTTAAAACTTGAATTTCTGAAACTTCCCTACGTTGCTCTGGAATCTTGTCTCCAGGACTCTAATAAAACAAGTCTCATTGCTCTTGCACATGACAAGTCAATTTATTTGAAGACAGTTTTCATTTCTACTTCTCCCCCCCCACCAACAAAAAAAGCTCTGAATTTCTCAATTTTTTAGTAGTTCTTTGGATTATGACATGATTTTCACTTCCCTCACTAACCTGCCATATGCTGACTACTTTCTAACTTGTCAATGTCATTCCTGAAATATCCCGCTGAATACAATCCTTCAGATGGTGAACAGGGCATGGTACATGAGATTATCATGTTCCTTCATTTGGAAAGTAATCTCTTTAATGTACTCTTGAGAACAAAAGATCACATGAGATTGCCAAATTACTCTTTTAACTCACATTGAATTCACAATCCACTAAAATCACAAAATCTCAGATTTGGAAGACAGCTCAGAGTCTAACCCACACATATTACTTCATACCCCATATCACAAAAATCTCCACATAGATACATTATCTATTTATAAAAAAGATCATATCTTAAACAAATTGCAAGAGCTAGAATAATATTACCTCTCATATAGGGAAAGAGTTCATGACCATTCAAGGGATAGGGAGGATCACAATTGGTAAAATGGTTAACCAATTAGCCAACAAACACATGCATTAAAAGAATAATTTTAATTATGTTAAAAATTATAAAAATGGTTGTACAAACTTAATAAAGCTAATATTAGAAGGAAAATGGTTTAGAAAAATCTTTTTTTAACTTTTTTAAAGGTCTCATTTTCAAGATAATGAACTGATTTATATTTAAAATTAAAAAAAAATACTATGGCCAAAGGACTATAAAACAGTACATACCCTTTGATCCCAGAGAGTCTGTATCTCAAGGAGATAAAAGAAGGAAAAAGACCCACATGTGCAAAAATGTTTGTAGCAACCCTTTTTGTAGTGGCAAAGAACTGAAAACTGAGTGGAAGCCCATCAATTGAGTAATGGCTGAATAAGTTATGGTATATGAATATAATGGAACATTAGTGTTATATAAGAAATGATGAGCAGGCTGATTTTACAAAATCTGGACAGACATACAAAGTAAAACTAAGTGAAGTGAGTAGAACCAATAGAATTTTGTACACAGTGATAACAAAATTATGTGATGATCAATTGTAATGAACTTGACTCTTTTCAACAATAAGGTGATCCAGGGCAATTCAAACAGACTTGTGATGGAAAATGCCATCCACATCCAGAGAGAACAATGAACACTGAATGTGGATTGAAGCATAGTATTTTCATCTTGTTTGTTTGTTTTTTTTTCTTTTTCATTATTTTTTCCCTTTTAATCTGATTTTGTGTGTGTATGCACCATGATGAAGATGTAAATATGTTTAGAAGAACTGCACATGTTTAACCTATATTGGATTGCTTGCTGTTTTAGGGAAAGGAGATGGAGTGAAAGGGGAAGAAAAATTTGGAACATAAGGTTTTGCAAAGATGAATGTTGAAACCTACTTTCTCATGTATTTGGGAAATTAAAATAATATTAAAAAATAAAAAAATATGGAAAAATTCAGTTCCCTGGGGCTTATCAGTATGAAAATTCCAATAATCACTGGGGGAAAAAAAGAAAATAAGTACTATTCCTCAACTGATAAATCTTCAAAGGATATGAAAAGGCAGTTTTCTAGAGAAAAAATTCAAGTTATTTATAGACATATAAAAAACTGTTCAAAATTACTAATATTTAGAAAAATGCAAATTAAATGAACTTTGGTTCCACCTCAGGCCCATAAGATTGGTAAAACTGACAAAAGAAGGAAAATGAAAAATGCTGGAGGAGCTGTTGGAAAAGAAGTACATTGTTGGTGAGACCATGAATTGTTCCAATTATTCTTGAAAGGAATTTGAACCATGCTTTAGAAGTTAAATATCCACACCCTTTAATCCAGGCATACCATTAGTATGCCTACACATCCAAAGAAATAAAATAAAAAAGATAAAGCTCCTATATATACAAAAATATTTATAGAACCTCTGTGTATTTGTGTTTGTATGTGTGTGTTTTCCAAAGAACTGGAAACTATCAATTGCAAAAGGTTTAACAAATTATGACTTATGAATACAATGAAATACCATTGTTCTGAAAGAAAAGATAGTGGATAATTTCAGAGAAACTTGGCAAAACTTGTGTGAATTAAAGAAGAGTAAAGTAATCAGAACCAAAAGTATAACTTACATAGTAGAAACACAATGTAAATATTAAAATTTTGAACTCAAAGTCCAGTCCAATGATTAGCCTTTGTTCTAGAGATCCAATGATGAAGAATTCTGTTGTTATTATTGTTGAGTCATTTCAGTCATATCTGATTCTTCATGACTACATTTTGGGGTTTTCTTGTCAAAGATACTGGAGAGGTTTGCCATTTCTTTCTCCAGATGAAGCATTCCCCATGCCTTTAACAGAGAATTTATAGACTAATTATGCACTATATGACCCATGGTTTTGGACAGTCAATGTGGTAATTTGTTTTGCAGGATTCTATTTTTGTAACAAGGATTTTAAAAAAAATTTCTTTTCAATGGAGACTAGTAGTAAATGGAGAAGAAAATAAATATTTATTAATTCAAAAATTATATAAATTGATAAGTATGCCATTGATATCCTTTATGAAGTCACAATGACAATGTTTACAACATGCCCTGTAAAACTTTACTGAAGACCAAGTTTCAAGCTGATATTGAATCACAACAGGAAACTTAGGGCCTACCTATTAGTTTCAAATGCAAATTTCATTGGAACAAAACAAATTTTTCTATAAGAATTAAATGAGAGCTGTTAAATGCCTTTGGTAAGTGTAAATGTGAATCTCTTTTTTAAAAATCTTGAAACCCTTCTTCAAAATTTTTAAGGACCAAGTTTTCCCCTACATTCTATGGATAGAGAAACAAAGAAGGTTGTCCCTTTTATCTTATGTTTGTGAAGGAGAGAAACAGATCTTCATTTTGAACATAAACCATAGTTATTTGGTCATGATGGAAAGACAAATGCCTTATATTCTCTGCAGGTCATTCCAAAAATGGAAATAAGATTGGATACAGCTCTTATACTCCTGGGACAAAGTTCAGTGGCAAAATTCTCATTTGTTTCTTGCCTCTTTGCCTTCATGGGGGCACTGAGGAGTCACTGGGAACTTCAGCTAAATTTGATCTTTTTACCAATTGTTCACTGAAGAAAACCATATACACCCAGAGAGAGGGAAATGAAATATGGACCACAACATAACATTTTCATGATCTCTATTGACATTTGCTTGCATTGTGTTGCCTTTCTCTGATTCTTTTTTTTTTTCTTGTTAGATAGGATTTTTCTTGCATAACTTCTCAAGCATTTCAACATTATTATCATGTAGTGGACTTCCTGCCATCTAGGGGAGGGGAAGGGACTGGGGGTAAAATTTGTAATGGAAATCTTTGTAAAGATCAATGTTGGGGAACTACCCATATATGTGTTATACAAATAAAAAGCTTTAATAATAAAACATAAATAAAAAATAAATAAATAAAATAAATTTGATCTTTTTATAGCAGTTTCCTAGCTTCATTTCTCTGGGTGAGACTGGCTTATTTTGCTTTACTACCTTTGATCAGTGTTGAGCAGCATTCTAATACAGGCTCAATGCAAAGAACAGTAGAGCAATTGAGGGAGAAGCAAGGATAATGTATTTCCCAGACACTTTTATGCATCTTCCTCCTCCTCTAACCTGACCTGATGAAAAGGTTTTAGAACCCTATTTTTCTGATTACTCTCTTCTCCTTTGTCATTTACTCTGCTTTTGGAAGAGATATGGTAGTCTAGATAATATGGATATAATAGAAGTACCCCATTTCTACTATACAATGACTCTACCTCTGACTTTCAATGTTTCCTGAAATCCTTGACTCATTCGTGTTTTGGTTCAATGGGTTTTTAGTACACTACCACAACCACTTGAATTCCATTTCTCCTTCCAGTGATTCTAACCCCACAATTCCCAGCTTTTTTCTTTCCTTTTTTTTTTTTTTTAGATTTTCTTCCATGGCTATATAGTCTTAATATACAAGGCAACTCCAGTATTCCTTTTACCCTGTTTGAATAAAATAAGCTATATTCTAATCAGATTTCTATTTCAACAAATTTTAGTGATATATGCAGGGTTAATTTTCCTTCTTGTATTAAAATATCTATTTCACTCTATTGTACATTTATTTACAAACACTTAAGATTTTATTGCCATCAATGCTGTTTCTTTAATTACTGGTTCTCTTTCCTTATGTTCTTCATATATTTTGTATAGTTCTCTCAGTTGGTTTCTGCTGTAGTAGATTTGAATAGAGATCTTTGCCCCTATCATTTTCTTTTTAAATCATTCTTCATCAGATTCTCAATATTCCAGGGAAATATATTCAATACATATATACAGACATCCTTATATGTGTGTATGTATGTATGTAAATATATGTATATATCATTATTATATATATAATATATCAGCAATATATATTTATCTAGATATATTTCTATGGATATAGACATTTATCTATCTATCTAAACTTCCTCATTATATATGATCATTCCTTACCTTATTATTCCAAAATTTTAAACTTTTGCTTATAAATCAAAATCCATTCTTCAGAAATTGCCTTCTCAGAAACTGATAAATTTTCAAATCTGTTTTTATTTTCTGAAAATAATAATGATAAATTTCCTTCTTGTTCTTGTCCTCCCCCTTTCCTTCCCCTCCTGCTGCTCCTTCTCTTTTTCCTTCTCTAAAATGGAATATGTTAGGGTAAAATATAAACAACGTGAATAATGTGAGGGTAAAATGTAAAGTGCTTAACATAATGCTATCTATCTACTGAGGAGGAAATTAAATATACAAATGTTAAGTGAACTGTACAAAGTCACACAATTTAGCTAGGATTTGAACTTAGGTTCTCTGAGTCCATATCCAGTAGTGTTTTCTTTGTTGTCATCATTGTCTCTCCTCCTCCTCCTCCTCTTCTACTTTCTTTGCTTCCTCTTCCTCCTTTGTCTTTTTTTGCTGGCCCTTATAAGGATGAGGACTAACTTATAACAAACCAGTATGGAATCTGGTGTGCTTTTTTTTTTTTTTTTTGCATAGCAGAAAGTACTGAGTCTTCCAAATAAATTAATTTATTCATCTCAAAATGGGCTTCCCAACTCTTTTTTCCACAGGAGCGCCCTTGCTAGTATCAGAGCAATTATGTAATTCCTAAGAACCTTGTCTCAAATAGAATTTGATTAGCAACCACTCCTCTGACCTCTTCTGTTCTCTTCAACTGATGAGGTTTTAGAAGCCCTTTCTTCATTGCCACTTCTTGCTGCTGCTCTTCTGTTCTTTTGTAAATCAGGTATTTGGCACTTGAAATGAAAATTTACCCAACCTGTCCACTGTTCCAGTAAGAGCATGAAACATAAATAGCACAACACTACTTAATATAAGGAGTTGGTAGTAGTGGTGGGAGTGCCAATTACCTTTTTTCCTCCTAAATCACTAAAGCGCTTGATGTTCCAATAAAGTAGATCAAAGTTTGATTCTATTCCCTTGTCTATGAATAAGTATTTGAAAGTTGGCTTCATTTTTATGGTGATATAGTTCTTTCCTCTTCTCTATTCAGCCTTTTATTCTCTTTATTCTCTCCTATCCTTTATCCCTAGTTCAAAATCTTGAAAGTGTAATATTCTATTCACTCTCACCTCACTTTCTCAGAGATTGAGGAAGGAATGCTACATTTGTGCAAGAGATGGAGAAAATTGGGTTATGATGCTGCAACTTTTGAATAGTTTTGGGAGAAAAGATTGGTTTTGCTTTCATAATGATATCTAAACCCCTACTCCTAGAGAAAAGGAAAAGAAAGAAGGTGCAAGAGAAGATGGGGAAAATGGGCGAAAGTTCTACATCCCTCATTACTAGCAAGTACATTCTACTTTTTGTATCTTCTCTTCTTTGCTTATAGGACTTTGTTTACCATCACTGATGTTTCTAAGATGTTTGTAACTCGACCATATGTAGAATGTTTGGATTATTAATTTTTTGCATAAACTTATATTTGATGAGGGATATATTTGTGAGAGCTTAATATTATCACTAAGACAAATTATAGCAATTGTAATTTAATTTATAAAGTATAGCTTTCAAAGATTTCACTTGAATGGAATAAAAAAAGAATATAAAGCATAATATATATTCAGCTTTTTTAAGGATTAAAAAAGAGTGAATTGCAACTCAGAATAAAAATAGAATAAAAAAGAACTTAATGAAAAAAGTGAGCATTACTTTATTGTAATTATAAATGACCTCATTTACAGTCTCTAGTTGTCACTTATTAACACTAAATAGCATAATCTTATACACACACACACACACACATACAAACACTCATACAATTAATGTCCATATATTTACTCTTGTGTATACCTCATGTTGCTTTTTGTCTTCAATATTGATATATAAACATAAATGAACATTTTATCAATATAAGCTGTTGTTATTTCTAACTCTTCATATATTCAATAAAATTATCAGACAAGCTAGGACTAGAAATCTATTACCTCTTAGAAAATCACTTCAATACAAGCAAGCTCATCATAATCGAGAAGGAACATTGCAGTACAATAGACAGACAAAAAACAACACCAAACTGGAAATAGATTCTAAATATACGTTGAGTAATTGTCATAATAATAATAAATCATACTTCACAAAGAAAGGAATATATGTTTTACGTGATTTATACAAGCCAAATGAAGTTAGGTAGAGTCATTAACTTGGGAGATTAAAAACATTATGGTTAGTGAACTATGAAATACGGTTCTAATGCAGGAAACAGTATTAGAAAAGTTTATGTTTTTGTATAGAACATGGTGAAACAAGTCTGCTTGGAAATATACTTCAGAATCTTTTGTTAGAAGGACTGTGTTAACTGTAAAATACTCTTATTCCAGCTATATCTTGCTGCAAATTCTGTCATTTTTACTGCCTTTTGATTGAAATACTAGATTCCTACAAATCATAGTGAATCTGGGAGAAATATCTATTTTTATTCCAAGAACCTAAATTTGAGAATTTAGAAGTTTGGGTATTTTGCTAAAGGAAGGTCTGCTCAGTGGTTTTTTTGGTCCAATAATAATAATTATTTTTTCTTAGACCTAAAGTTTGAATTGCTTTACTTTGATTTGTGCTTTATTATTATCCTGAAGATACCTATCTACTCCAAATGTGAACTCCCACTTCTCCTATTAGAAGTCTTGGGGTTCAAAAAACAAAATTACCCATCCCCAAAGAACAAATAAAAATCTTTGTTAAAAAATCTCAAAGAAACCTCTCAGCTTTGATCTATTTCCAATTATCATTGATTTGTAGAAGATGATTTTAAAATTTCATGTTGGTTGGAATTTGGGGATTGTTTTCATTTTGATGTGAGTCTGTTATCCCTCCCCAATGGACAAAATGGTATTACTGCCAAATTTTAAAAGAGGATAAATTATGCTATAGTGTAATTTGTTCTACACCAGTGAACTTTGTCTGAATCTCCCCAGAAGGACTGCCTGAATGGGTCACTGGGCACAGAATGTAGCAGCCACCATACTTAAAGGCTATTGTAATTCATAGTCTGAAGTTAAATTTAGTTTGATACATTTTAAACCATTCTCAGGTTTAATTTTTGTTTAAAAGTTGTGTCACTGACTCTGGAATTTCTTTCCACACTCTTTCTTTCTCCACATTTCCCACACTTATTCTTTCTTTACCTTTCTATTCCCTGCCCCCTTTTTCCCCATCTTCCTCTGAACTGACTAGAGAAAATGGAAGTCAGGGATGAATAACAAAACCACTATATGAACCTCAAGTACATGTTGATGGCTTTGGGGATTTGAGTCATTTTGTCCAACATACTTAATCAAATCAATTAAGAAGCATTTGGAGTCTTTGCCAGCTGCTGAATAAGTAAAGATGATTCCCTTAGACAGAGAATGCCTACTTACTGTAGGAAAGGGGAAATGCCATCAAAATTTGTGGTGACCATATCTGAACTTGGAGTACATTTCAGATTCTCTCAGATAACTAACTGGGGCACAGAGACCTTGCTTGACAATGGTGCAAATTAACTCTAGGAAGTCTCCCAGCTTCACCCTGATGCAGGTGCAAATTAAACCTTATCAGAGTGGTGACAAATAGCAATATTTTCAATAAGAGATGGTACCTCATTAGAGTGGTGACCAAATTTCTCCCAGAGCTGCCAAAAAGAATTTTTTAACCTGGTTGTAGAGTGAGAAGAAGTAATAGCCTTGGCTATTTGTTGGCAAAGTAAGAAATTTCTAACCTGGTTGTAGAGTGAGAAGAAGTAATAGCCTTGGCTATTTGTTGGGAAAAGTAAGAAATTTCTACTTTTAGAGCCAGGATAGCATTATATTTTGGGAGCTTTCTAGCTCCCTAGAGGGACCCTAGAGGCAATACTTTTACATATGAATAAACTGAGACAAAAGCAGTGCTTTGCCCCAAACTCATATCCTCTGAGATCTCCTCACCCAGCTGCACTAAAGGCCAGCTACTGAAGTAGCTTCCAATGAATATCAGATGTCAATCATTTGGAGCTAGTATCAGAGGATATCAAATAAACAGCAGAGAACAGTGAAAACCAGCCCTGGAACTCATCTCCATAGATCTGGAGAAGAAGAATACTTAAATTTAGGTTTACAAGTACCTGGGAATTCTACATTGTTTTTTGAGACAGTAACTCATTGGAGAGTTTTTTATTTTTTTTTCCAGTGGGTTACATAAAAATAATATTTAGCAGGTAATTAATTTTGTGGTTGCATGGAATGTTTTAATTTTTACAGAATAACAGAATCCCATGAGTACCATGAGTAAGGAATTCAGCAGCTATCTAGTTCAACTCATACATAAAATGAATATTGTATATAACATTCTCAACAAGAGTTTATTTAGCCTTTCCTTGAAGACTTTCTAGGTGGGGAAACATCATCCTTAGATAATAGTTAACATGTATAAAGCTCACTGAGGTTGCATGCACTTTACACACACACACACACACACACACACACACACACGAGAGAGAGAGAGAGAGAGAGAGAGAGAGAGAGAGAGAGAGAGAGAGAGAGAGAGAGAGAGAGGGAGAGTGAGAGAGAAAGAGATGTATACATACATATGGAGCAGCTAGATAGTGGAATGAATAGGATCTTTGTGTCAGGAAGTGCTCCTTCCTGGCCTTCAAATCTGGCTTCAGACATTGACTAGATGTATAACCCTAGCAAGCCACTTAACTTCTCTCTGACTCATTTTCCCCAATTATAAAATGGATATAATAATAGCTACCTTCCAAGGTTGTCAGGAAAATTAAATGAGTTTATTCCCTCTCTCTTTCCCATATGTTATATGTCCAGCAGAAACCAAATGATAGCCACAAACTTACTTTCCAATACATTTCCACCACAAAAATTGT
>JAJPUD010011900.1:34482-46830 GCA_023553655.1 Myrmecobius fasciatus
CTAGGAGAGACAATCTAAGGATTATAGGGCTTCCTGAAAGCCATGATGAAAAAAAGAACCTGGACACTATCTTCCAGGAAATCATAAAAGAAAACTGCCCTGATATTTTACACCCAGAAGGCAAAATACTCCTTGAAACAATCCACCGATCACCTCCTGAAAGAAACCCAAAAATTAAGTCCCCCAGAAATATCGTGGCTAAATTCCAGAACTATCCTACCAAGGAAAAGATATTACAAAAGTTTGTTGAGGATATTTGTAATATTTAGCACAGTGTCTGGTTCCTCTGAGGTATAGAATAAATTGTTCCATTTCCCTTTCCTTCATTCCCTTCATTTAATCAAAGTGTGTGGCAGACAACCAGACTTCAATTGTAGGATAATGAATAAAAATTAAGAACAAATATTTTGGAGATTCTTATACCAAAATAAAAATAAATATCCATATGACAACAAAGCCAAAGTTTTTTTATCAAGATGAAGAGGTTATCTTTATAATATCAATTCCTAAAGTCTTACCTTAATTATTCTTGATTCCAATGTAGTAAAGGGAATCCATTTGCTCCAATTCATATTTCTCCATTAATGATTTTTAGAGTCATTAATGACTGGTGTTTGAGCTGCTTTCCCCATTTCCCCATTGGACCTGCTGGAAATTTGCATTATCTGCCTTAAACTTCTCTGTGAATTATGTTTTACTAGCAATCTTAATCTTGAATTATATGGATTTTGAGAATTTTCAGTGAATGATGTGTGGAGTTTTGTTTGTTTTTTGGGAGAAATGCTAGACCTAGATGATGATATTTATTTGTATACTGTATTGTTGTATCCAGAGGAATTTAATGTTTGAACCCCATAAGAATGTTAACCTGTTGTATACAAGCATAAAATATGTGTTAATTATAGTAATGGGACTGATTGAAGGAGTTATGCCAGTTTGCCAGTCATTTGTTTTTTTGAAGTAGTATAAAGGAAGTTTATGGAATGTTCTTCATAGTTTACATCTATAGTAACTGGGGAATACCTCTGGAGATAGCTTAAGTTTAGATAGAAAAGAAGATGAAAATGAGGAAGGGAAATAATAAATGGACATTTTAAAAATGTGTAAGAGACTAGGGAATCTTGTCTGGCAACTCACTGGACAAATATTTATTGAACATTAATTAAAAATACAAATCCCGGTTTATCTCATTACCATTTGTATTGCATAATGTATTGTTTCAAGAGTGCTAAGACTTTTTTAGGATGGTCTTTTTTTTAATGGGATGGTGAGTCACAAATAACAAATAAGATGATATTATAGTTAACTGCATGGTAAAGCAGAGCTCCAGAAGGAAGAAATTAAGCCTTGTTTTCTAATGGAAGATTTGTTTTTGATTCATCTTATGGATGAAAACTAAATTGAAAAGAACACTCTCCCTAACATCTGAAGGCATCAACCATTTTAATGTAATAGACATGTTCTTTGAAGGCCTAAATAGCCCTGATTTAATTCATAATCAATAGTATTTGTCTTTCATTGGTTTCCAAAGACCAACCATAATACTAAACATTCACTTCACATCTGCTGAGGGACACTACTTAATGGAAAACTGTAAATAAATAGGATTCATACAGGTTTCTGGCTGCACCTATAGAATTATTGGATTTAAGATCAATGGACTTCACCTCTCACCTATCCATAAGTCATTTGTAAACATTAGAAAACTTACTTTGTTAAGGATTGTTGATATTTCTTACATATAGGAAAAAAGCCCATGCCAGTGTAAATAAGATGGTGACATTGGAGAAAATGAACTACTTAATAGGAATGTAGTGGTCAGTTTTTTATTGTCTAGACAAATGCATGCTTGTTTGACAACTGCCTACATTTGGCATGTTATGACAAATATACCATGAGGAGAGAGTTTGTTTCTTATATAACAAGTGAAGTATGATAATAAACACCAAATATTATGTTAACATTTATTTAATTAAATTAAAACATCATCCCCTTACATTTATGTTTCTATCTATGTTTTTATGATCTGATATACCTTGCAATTTTTGTCTCATACCACCAATTAATTTCTTCTTCTGGAATGTCAGCTTGGCCTTCATTACAATGAGTGCCTCATTAGACTGACTTCCACACCATCTATGACACAACCATGGATACCTTGAAGAACCATCAACCCCATTCTTATTTACCATTAGAAGTTAAATTATCTTAGGACAAGGCACTACTGGTTAGGGTTTTTTTTTTTCTTTGTATCCCTAGGATTTAGAAAAGTGCCTGTCACCTAGTAGGTACTTAATGAATGCTTACAGCTTAATTAATTTTCATCATCATCATCATCACCATCATTGTCTATACATGTGTATATGTAAAGATAAATATATAGATATATAAATGTACATCTATCTGTATCTAGATCTAGATCTAGATATGTTTGTGTATGTGTATGCATATGTGTTTACACAGACACATGCATGCATAAAAAGGGCTATTAAAACTTAAAGATAAACTAGAGTTTTTGGATATATGCATATATGCACACAAAAATTGCTATTTATATTTCTTTAAAGAATTTTTGCAGTGTGCTTTAAATATATTGTTTCATTTTGGATGCCTGTGATTTCTTTTTTTTATCTAGGAGTTCTGGAATTTGGTTATAATATTCCTGGGATTTTCTATCTTGGGATCTTTTCAGGTTGGTGGATTGGTAGATTTTTTTCAATTTCTATTTTATCCTCTTTTTCTAGACTACTAGGACAGTTTTCCTTGATAATTCTTTGAAAGATAATATCTGGGATATTTTTTGATAGTGGCTTTCAGGTAAAACAATATTTTTTAATTATGTCTCCTGGATCTATTTTTTTCTTTCACAACTTGACTTTTATGGAAATGTTTTGCATAGTTTCACATGTGGTTTCTTAATTGTGGGTGGGAATAAGGGACAGAACCTAGAACTCAAAAAAATTGTTTAAAATGTAACTGGGGAAAATGTTATATAAATAAATCAAATACAATAAAAATAAATGATCTCTCCTGCATTTACTTTCCAGGTCAGTTGTTTTTTTGATGAGATATTTCACATTGTTTCCTTTTTTTCAGTCCTTTGATTTTGTTTTGTTGATTTCTCATAAAGTCATTAGCTTCAATTTGCTCAATTCTAATTTTCAAGGAATTATTTTCCTTAGGCAGCTTTTGTACCTCCATTTTCATTGGAGCAATTTTGCATTTAATGCATCCTTCTCCACATTTGCCTTTTCTATTTCCTTTTGCACCCCTCTAATTTCTTTTCCCAATTTTTCCTCTACCTTTCCTACCTGAGTTTCAAAATATCTTTTGAACTTTTTCACGGCCTGACAGTAATTCTGATTTATCTTGGAAGCTTTGGATGTAGTTGCTCTGACTTTGTTATCTTCGTTTGAGTGTGTGTTTTGATCTTCCTTATCACCACAGTAACTTTCTAGAGTCATATTCTTGTTTTATTGTTTGCTCATTACCCCCAGCCTAAGACTCAACTTTTAAATCCCTGGGTAGAGGATGCAATGTCACAAGCTTTAAGGGTTTTCTGTACAACAAACACTCTGCAATAAATCTCTCTAGATATAGTATCTTCCTTTTCTAAAAGAGAAACAAGCAGAATTGGGCAGAACATTTGATAGATTTTTCTAGACTGAATGACTTACTTTCTACATTTGAAATTTACCATTTTTTAACAAAAGAATTAGGCAATATGATCATAAATCAGTTATCTGGTGACAACATTGGTCATGATACTTAACTTCCATTATTTTTGTATTTCATTTTATTTTATTTTTTTGCTGAGGCAATTGGGGTTAAGTGACTTACCCATAATCACACAACTGGGAAGTGTTAATTGCTTGAGGTCAGATTTGAACTCAGGTCCTCCAGACTTTCAGGGTTGATGCTCTATCCACTGCTCCACCTAGCTGCCCCCCCATTTTTAAGGGTTGTCTTCATATCATAATCATTATGTATATTGTTCTCTTGGTTCTAATATTTTCAGCATATATCAATTCGTACAAGTCTTTTCATGTTTCTCTGAATTACTACTTCCTTAGTGTTTAGTATATTTCAATAATGTACTACAATTTTTTTAGTCTTTTCCCAGTTGATGAGCACATAATTTGTTTCTAGCTTTTTTATATTTTAAATAGTGTAGCTACCAGTATCTTGAATATTCCCAATAGTAGCAAGCACCTACTCTGATATGCAAAAGTTAGCAAAATATTCATATCCTTGGATCTAGAAATCATACAAAGTCAATGAAAGAAAATACATATATGTATATTCACATATGCTTTTTTCCCACACATAGGCATATGTGTGTCTAGATTATGTAAACCTGTGTATGTCTTTATATGTATTCTATCAGTATATATATATATATATATATATATATATATGCTGATATATATGCATACATTGCAAATGTTGAGTGTGTGTGTATTTATGAGTGTTATATCTCATAAGATTGTAAAGGAGTTCAAGATGCTAGAGATGGATGACTATTAATTCAAGCAGAAATTTTACTACCATTTCACTATTTTATTTTTTTCCACTTTCCTAGGTAATTTTCTCTAGTTTAGGGACTGGCAGAATGTGTAACTCATAGACCTGCCTTTCAGTGTAAGTTTGAATAGCTACAAAAGAAGAGGGAATTCTCTGGCCAAGGAGTAGGATATCAGCATATGGAAGTCGAAGTTCTCCAGAGCTGCTGCTGTGATAAGCAAACAGAGAACAGGATCTGGGGGAAATGTGATGACAACTTGAAAATCTTAACCCAGGACTTCTGGACTGGAACTATATTTAGCAAGCATAGATCAGGATTGTTGGGATGCATTGTAGTACTAAAAAATCCCTCCACCCTGCAAAATCACAGGGGAAGATAACTCCATATTCTTTCCTTTCTTCTGGGGAGTGATTACCCCACTTCTCTGATACTTTTCTCTATTTTTAAGAGTTTGTTTCCTTTTTTTAAATACTTGGATTCTAAGTTGTTCAGGATTGATAAATATGATGAGTTATTGCACTGACAATCTATGTATATTATTCTTCAAAAGTAGTAGAGAGATACAGTAGGAGAGCTTCCAGGAGAAGATGGTAATAGGTTTCATAACTTGGGACATATATTTTTTACAAGATTTCTGACTGAGATTTTAGAGAATTTTTTATTCTTTTTTGTAACTTCCAAGTTCAAAGAGAGAAGGAGAAGACTTATCTCGGCACCTTTTTCTCTAGACAAGGAATAAACAGTTTTGTTGATACAGCCTATGAGTAGTGATCTAACCTGCTCCTTGTCTTTCCATTATTTCCTGGGGCCTGATTTGACAGAAAAATTACTCACTACTCCTCCACATCAGAGGAGTCCAGGAAGTAACTGGGGAAAAATAGGCAGACTCACACAAGAGGGGATAGATAGACAAATAGATAAAAAGGGAGATAGAGAAGTTAGATAGTGTGGTGATGTGCTATATAAGCAGGTTTCTTACTCCCCTTTCCCCTTGTGTTTATCTAGTTATTCTTCCCCAATCATTCCCTTGGCTCTATGTCTTTATAGAGATGTACACATTTCATCTGTACATACAGACATTTATATGCATATAAATATATTTTGTGTAAACTTATGTATATATATAATATGTGTGTATAGACATATGCATACATTAATATTTTACTTTTGGATAAGCAGCCCAAGTAAACAAAGAAAAGAAAAAAATGCAAACATATGTGCTATATATGTTTACTTTTTTTCTGTCATAGATTTCCTTGGGGTAACTGATCAGTAGTTTTGTTATTGGGTCAAAAAGTATATTAGCAATTTAGAAACTTGTCCTTTACATATTACAAATTGTTTTCTAGATTAACCAGATCAATTTACAATTATACCAATATATAATATACAATATACAATTATACCAATCACATATTAGTATGTCTATAGGCTTCCAAACACTCGTGTTTTTTCTTTATTCTTAAAGCATATTTGTGAATTTGACAACTATGTTGAAAATAGATTTTCTTATTAGTAATTTGGAATATTTTCTTTATGTAGGTATTAATAGAATATGCTTCTTTTGAAAACTATGCTTTTCTTCCTAGCTGTGTGACCGTGGGTAACTCACTTAACCCCAATTGCCTCAGCAAAAAAAGAAAAATAAAACTATGCTTTTTTGATTACTTTTGTTATTTAATATTGTACTATGTATTCTCATTAAATATATGTATTTGTGTTAATCTTTTAAAATTTTGGATATCAGGGTGTTGTCAAGAAATACTTGATGGATTTATTATGATTATTATTATGTACTGTTCACATATTCTCTTTTTATACTCTTGCATTGATTTCATTTTCACAAAATCTTTTTTACTTTTTATATAACCAATATTGTCTGTCTTTTGTCATCTCATCTTTTCTTTGTCTGGTTATGAATATTCTTTATGTTCCTATTTGAGAAAGATTTTACTAGAAAAATAGAAATTCATTACTTTTGTTCCAGGCAGGAGGAACAGAATGAGCAAATAAAATATTAATAATAGGTAGAGTATTAAAATAAGGTCACTGAATTTGAAGTCAGAGAATCTGGGTTTGAATCTTGTCTTTGCTCCAATTAATATGTGTGTAACCTTGATCAGGTCATGTAATCTGTGTAGGCCATTAGATGGAGAGCATCTGGAAAGTAAGAAGATCCTATTAAATGACCTCTAACTTCTCTCCCAACTCTGAAACTATTTAATCATAAATGAAATTAGCTATTTTAATTAAAACATTCATTTTATGCATGGAATGTCACCTTCCTCAACATTTCCCTTCCTATTGAAATCTTAACTGTGATTAGGAGAATTCATTTCTATAATTTTTATTAAAAGCATTCAATAAATAGCATGAATTTTAATTTTTATCCATATGAATTATCTATAATATATATTATATGTCTTTATTACCAAGTTTTAACATGTTGCATTCATAATTATAGTAACATAAAATTATTGATGTTTTTGTTCATATTTCTAAACAGTAAAGATATTCAAACTTATTAGACTTAACAAATCCTTATATATTAAAATATGAGAACATTATAATTAAGTCTGCTTTTTACATTAAAAAGATTAAGAAGGTAAAGAATTATCTTTTTTTAAGTCTATAAAGGAGAACCTCTGTCTAGGAAAAGAATAATTGTTAAATTTTCATCCCTACTGATTTTTAAAAATAGTCTGGATTCTCATCTGAACAGAATAGTTTAGGGGTAGTGATGCATAGAGACAGGTAAATGACTAGTCTTTTTCAACCCTAGCTTATATATTATTTTTTTAATCTCCAAAATTTACATATCATAATTGCTAAATAATCTTCTTTAAACAGAAATAGTTTTTTGTACAAGGTAAATGAGAATCATCATTTATAAGAAGCAAAAGGAAATGCAAATCTCATTATGAGACACTGGCATTTTGGTTTGTCTTTAAAGTTTAGAAATTGAGCCTTCATTCCAAATGTTTAAATTTTTTGTTATTGATATATTATTATATATTATCTTAAAAATAAGCAAGCTTGATGAATTGTCCAATCCATAACAAGCTTATTTTTGAAAACACAAAGGCATTTCTAGACATTTATTTGCTCATTCAGGAATTTTTTTAAACAATTGATTTTGGTATACTGTGGTGTTTATGTTATTTAATGGTCATCTAGTCTTCATTGATTTATTGAAGAGAATAGTGACAATTACCTGGATCTTGTTTTCTCCTCATAAATGCAACACCATAGTACTTTGTGTTTTAAACCCTATATCCCCTTCTATAAACAACATGAAATAAATAAGAAAGTTACATTAAAACTGAAGCAATCAGAGTGTGCCTACAGATCTTGAGAATTAATAATTTCTAGTTCATCAATCAACATGGGATATTTTTTCATTAATTCATTGCCCTTCCATTTCTACTTTCTTTTCCTAGAAAAAATGATTTTATAGAAAGGATGAAAAAATAAATCTAAAATAGGGGAATCTTTTTTCTCTCCTAACAGCAATACAATAACCTAACAGTCAGATATCATTTTTATTTAGTTGGAAAAAAGATACATATACATATATGCACACATACACACACGCACACACGTATATATATATACACACATATACATAGACCTAAACACATATATGAATGCATTTATATATATATAATATCTTAGTAGCTCTGGACATAGAATTTTGTAGCCTATATGAAAGGAGATAGTGTATCCCTCCTAAGGAGGAAGGATTTTGATTTCCCTGTGTTTCTCTGTATTTATGGAGTGCCTGTTACTTTTCTCTTGCCTGCTGGGATTTTGGGGCCTTTCTCACAATCTTACCCTTTAGCTGGCAGCCATGCTGGATCAATGCCCATAGCAACAGAGCTAAGCCTCTTAAAGCCTGAGCCCATGCATTCAGGAAAGTCTATCTGTTCTCTGGGTGACTCTGTCTTTCCAGGGTAGTTATTCCCAGTCTGTGTCTGTAAAACTGAGACTGTGTAAGTCACAGATATCTCACTCTTGGCCACCTTGGTCTGGCTATCTAAAGATACAGACAGTCCTGGCCAGTTTGGGCAGTGTTTTTGATTTATCTGGTACAGACATTTTTCAAAGAGGAATTTTTTTTTTCCTGCCAGTTATCTCTGTCAATTTTGTCTGAATCTCTCTAGGGGCAACTGTATGATTTTTTTGGAGGGGGAGGAAGGAACACTATGTTGACAATTATTGTCTGTCATCTCCATTTGTGTGGTGTGTAATATAATATTCCTAGTTCTCCTTATATTGATTTAGTACAGATTCCTAACATGGTACCATGTGTACAGAGAACACAAGATAAATATTTATTGTTCATGATGAGTTTGGGAATGAGAACATCCCAGTTCCCACTGAGACTTGCAGTTGTAGGGGAGTTGGAGAAAACCAATGTCTGTCTGAAATCCTAGAATATTGGAGAAATCTGAGCTCGTCTTTGAATGTTGACTATATGGCATAATTCCTTTGATCCTCGGTGACACTGGCTTCCTTTGTGGAGTTCCAGTATGGGATATATTCAATTCAATTAAAGTTGTTGCAGATGCTCAAGATTCAAATGCTTGCTGAACATATCAAGAAGTTCACTCCAGTCTAGCTGTTATTCAACCTGTCTGTGCTCCTCCTTGCTTGGGCTTGAAATTGGAACTATTGTCCATAAATGAATACTGACAGTACAACCTGAAAAGTTTATGAATTCTAAACTGCCTCCATTCCAATGGGCAGCAGTATATTTTTAGAATAATATTATTTTATTTTAAATTCCATTCACGACATGAACACATCAAATGAGAAAGCAGTATGTTCAAAATTCAAAATGCACAATGACAGAGGGTGTGTCAATATATTTCAACTGAAGGATAATATTTGAATCATCTTTTTGTATTTTATACCTTTTCCTCTACTTTGAGTGCTGGAACCATTGATAGGTGTAGTTAAAATTTACTAGTGTAGCTTCCAGTTTCTCATTGTAGGAACTTCTTATTGCACAAAAATAGTTCCTTCAACATGTGTCTGATACTAGGAAGGTTTCTATTATACTAAATGGAATTTTCCAGAGTATCATATAACTACTAAATGGGCAACTACATTTTGTTTATGAACAAAATAGGGAAAACCCTTTTATTTATTTTTTATTTTAAAGGGTTATTTTATTTTAAAATATTATGTTATTTATATTTATATTTATATTTGTTTATACACATGCTATATATAAATGTATAATAAGTCTACATGTTATATATTTATTTAAAATATATATATATTTTATATATTATCTGTATTATTTATATATAACATTTTAAAAATGTAGTAATCTTTATATTATGTAGATTTTCCAGTATATAACTCCATCTACTCCCTCCAGGGTAACCATGTCCGATAGCAAAGAATGTTGTTTGTTTGTTTTTGCTGTGGCAATTGGGGTTAAGTGACTTACCCAGAGTCACACAGCTAGGAAATATTAAGTGTGTGAGACCGGATTTGAACTCAGGAACTCCTGAATTCAGGGCAAGTGCTCAATAGACTGTGTCATCTAGCTGCCCCTAGCAAAGAATTTTTAAGAAGGGAAGAGGAAGAAAATTAATAAAACTACCAGAGTACCATCAGCCAAGTTTCACCTCTAAAATGAAGGGAAGTAGTCTTATTTCTCTTCTTTGTGAAAAGTTTTGTCATTATAATTATGTAGCATCACTGTAATTTTTGTTATTTTTCCATTTACATTATTGTAGTCATTGTATGAATTGTTGGGGTTTTTAAATTTCTGTTTATTTCACTTTGTATAAATTTATACTGGAACTTTCCTGCATCTCTATATCCTTTATATGCAACATTTCTTACAGATTTGCAATAGACAATTATATCTATGTACCACAAATCATTCAACCATTTGCAAATCAAAGGACATCAAATTTATTTCTAGTTCTTTGCCTCTGCAAAGAGTGCTGCTATTGATATTTTGTTGTATATGAGACTTAAAAGAAAAAAATCTTTGATGACTTTGGTGTACAACACTAGTAACAGGATTTCTAGGTCAAAGAGCATGAGCAGTTTCCTTATTTTGTCAACATATTTCTGCATTCCTTTCCAGATTGATTGAACCAATTTACAGCTTTATGAACAGTATCTTAGTATATTTGTCTTTCCACAACTAATTGGGTGAAAGCTTTTTGGACTAATAGAAGAAAGTACATAAGACTAGTAATCAGAAATCTTTATTTTAAAGGCTGGCTCTTTCATTAACTAGCTATGGGACAACAGGCAAGTCACTGAATATCTCTGGGTTTCAGGTTCCATTTGAGGACTTGATCTTCAAAGTCCCTTTTAGCTGACAAATTCTATTGTTCACATAGACAGTTTGTGGGAGGACAAAAAAATTGAGCCAAAGCACAAAGTATAAAGTATAGGAAAACCTGACTAATTCAAACTGATGGTGGGAGGCCAACCTGAATTGGCAATAAGTCTGAGCTATAGATTTTTTAAATTGCAGTTTTATCTCTTCCAAGTACATATAATTCAAGTTAGGTTGAAAAAGGCTAATATTCCTCTTGCACTTTCTTGTACGCACCATTAATTTACTTTGCAAAACTTCTTCTTCATAGGAGGTGAAAAGGTAAACTCCAGTCCATCTCCTGCCCAAATTCTCACATATTCCAGTTGGTAGAATCTATATTTATATGATTCTGCTATTTATGTGGCATGTAGGCAAACCCTATCAATATTGTGTATACGTACTCTGGGGAAACTGTTTTGGATGTCCAATAACTGCTCTGTGAATCTTAAATCTTAACTACTCTGTCAGCAAAATAATCAGACTGGAAAAATGCCTAAGATTTGGGGGTATAATATTAGTTCATTTGATTTTACTCTTATAAGGAAAAAGAAACAAGGAAATATCTATCTTGGAGAAGGCATTTCTTCTTTGATTAGGAAAAGTAAAATTATTGGGAAAGAATTGCTTATATTCTAATAACCTTATTTCAGGATTTTTGCCACTTAGAAAGAGCTATGAGAAAAGGTAATATTTAAAATAAAAACAGAAGTCCATGTGCAAATAGTCAAGTATATTTTTGGGAGTTCAAATTCCCAGAATTTAGGGGATTCAGGTTTGAGAGTAAGCATACAAATAAATTCTTGATAGCTAGAAGAAAAAGACAGAGGCAATAAATATTCAGGTCTCTGGGGCTAAGAAAGTGCTTGTCTTAAGATGGAAGAGGACTAGAGTTCTGCTACCACAAATTCACATGTCAAATCAATTCGTTATGTGGGAAGATTATGGAGTGAAACACAAACCAATTATTTGTTTACCCAAAGAAATTAACAAGGTGGCCCTCAAAAGAAAATCTTCCAGGCTGATTATAGTCACGGAATCAGAACAATACAAAAAAAAAATGGAAAAAAAATAATTATTTTTTGGAGAAAATGGAATTTAAAGGAAAAGATAGATAAAGATTAAAGAAGATTAACAAGAGTGAAGGAAACTTGGATAATGCATGAGGGTTTTTTTTTTTTTTAATGATACTCCTCCCACCCCCAGACTCCATTCCTGATCTAATGGATTCTTCTTAAACCTTTTCATTAGAAACCACTAAAGGTTAGCATAAAGATGGAAGAATGGCAATCCTGAAGTAAAGGATGCAGGCCCAAACCATAGAATTTTGGGGTATCTCCCTGGAGCAGAGCCCTAACTGTTTATTCTCATCCTTCTGGAAACACAAACATAATGCAATTTTGGCAATTTAAAAGAGTAAAGAATAAAGAAATTTAGGACTAAGTGAGCAAAGCAACTATGTTGAATCTTT
>JAJPUD010011901.1:0-16765 GCA_023553655.1 Myrmecobius fasciatus
CTTCTGGAAGAAAATGCTATCATCAGCAGTCAGCTACCAAGCATGAGCATCCTAAAATTACTTTATCTTGCTTTTGGTAAGATACACAAGACATTGAGTAGTTCAAATTCAAGTTTACTTTTGCTACCTCCCCCCACCCCGTGCTTTTTTTTAAAGGTAGCAAGTTAGAGAATATTCAGAGGAGAATAATTAGCTTTGTGAAGAGCCTTGGAGATAATTCCATCCAAGGTTTGGGAGAAGAGATTAGCAGTGTTGAATTCTAGAGAAAAGAAAACTTTAGGAGGGATCAGAGAGTGGGGGAAAGTTTATTGGAATGTGGAATGAGGATTACATTTATTGGCTCAACTTCAGTGGGCCAAAATAAGAACAATGGGGGAAAGTAGGACAGAGATGGATTTAGGCTGACAACTGGAAATAATAATTAGTATTTTTATAGTACTTTAAATATAATATTTCATTTGAACTTCAGAACAACTTTGTGACAGAGGTACTATTTCCCACATTTTCCAAATGAAGAATTTGAGTCAAAATTTGAACTCAGGTCTTCCTGACTCCATGTCTAACACTGTATTTATGAGACTACCTACTTTCTAGGATGGACCATCTATGTTGGAGAATATGTTTCCATTTACTGGAGGTCATTAGGCAAAAAGTTGATGATTTTTGCTCAGAAATGTTTTTTTTCCTGAAAATTCTTGAGCAAATGGAAATTAGACTAAATGACCTCTGCATGCTATGTGGATTTTGAATTCATAAAGAACAACATTAGGCAGATGCTCATGAAATTCTATATTCTTTTAACAGAGTATTAGTTTTCTTTATAAAGGACATTGGTTGAGTTTTCCAATTTTGACAGTGAGTTCTAAACATTAGCCACTGAGAAAACAGAAAAAAACAAAAAACTGAGGATGGAAGGGGTAGAGTTGCAATTGGAAAGAGAGTGATGGTAAGAAAAGAAAAAAAATTGAGATTTGTTTATGTAATATTTCAATATTTGCAAAGCACTTTGCCTATATTATTTTAATGTGATAGAAAGAGCATTGGCTCTGTAGTGTGAGGAGCTGGAATCAAATCTGTGATGTTGGACAAGTCAGTTAACATCTTTTTGCCTTAGTTTCTTTATCTCTAAAAAGAAATCTTGTCCTAGCTAGCTTCTGGAGTCACTTTCAGTCACAGTTCTATCAACCTGTAATGTTAATATGATGTCATTTGATTTTTAGAGCAACCTTGTGAAAGAGTTATTAATATAATAAATGGAGGCCTTTGGACCTTAACTGTCTCACCTAACTTTTTTTTTTTTGTTTTACAATAATTGTTACAATTATGCTTTTATTTCCGGAGAACAAGATGTCATCACTATTGAAAAGACCTAGATAGAGGGGGTGCATAGAGGGAAAATAATGTGGCTATAAATTGGTGCATTTATACGGATTCTTCCTTTGGTGGTTGTTACCTCAGACATACATATTGCCTTACCCTGCAAAGTCTCTAACTTTAGCTCCTTTCATTGATCCTGGGTCTCTCTTCCCAAAATCATTTTTCTCAAAAAATAACTTCCAGTTTCAGAATGTGCCCATTCACTTTGCTTAGTGTTTCAGTGTAGATTTATTCTGGCCAGTATCTTCCATTTAAACAGCTGGATTAGATCTAATTTCTTACATATCCTCACCATTTTGGCAAAGTAGGGATAAGAAATCAGGATAACAGAATTCTTTGCCTAGGATCACAGAGCTGGTTTGTAGGAAAATGTAACTCTCTTGAATTTCCAGTTTCAAGGCTTGTAAACATTTGTTTTAGGGATATTGTGTGTGTGTGTGTGTGTGTGTGTGTGTGTATGGTTACATGATTACTGTTTATATATAATATGTAAAATAAATATATTATATATGACATATACATACTATATATAATATATATACATATATATAAACAATAATCATGTACCTATCATGCCATGAAGACAAGGTGAACTTTAAAACATTTGTGATTGAAAAACATTTTTTCCTCTAACCAAAAAATTCCTTAACAGGTGTGAAAGTAGTTTAACTAAAGTCTGCTAAATTTCCCTATGGCATCTGCAAGTACAGACATGTCTTAAAAACAAAGCTGAGATCTGAGGAAAGATGGGGGGGGGGTTGAAAGATCACAGAGAAAGTAATTGCTCTGTATGACACAGAGAAAAAATATCTTCAAACATTATAGGAAAGATATTTCAAGTTAACATTACCTGAGGCAACAATTACTTATAATTTCCTTGCAGTGAACATCTCAGATTTCCCCAATTCCAGTACAGTAACACCTTTAGACAGTAAGGTCAAAAACTTCCTTTATATGACAACTGATGTTAGCTGTTTTCTTTTGGGCTTCTTTGGAATCATGCATTCTAGAGCCAGGGAAGACATAAGAATAATATTACTCATACGTGGGTCTACATATGAGACATAATAATTCAGAACATCTTACACAGAATAGTGCTACTTCCCTCCTATTTCCAGATTTATTGTTTTCATGTATATATGCACATATACGTATATATGTGCATACATACATACATACATACATATATATGTATATATATTTGCTTTCATTTAATCATATCTGTGACCCCATGAACTATAGTGTTGCAAGTTCTTCTATGTTCCACTATATCTTGAGATTTTTTCCAAATTCATGTTCACTCTTTACATGATACTATCTATCCATTTCTTCCTCTGCCATCTTTTTTCCTTTTTCCTTCAAACTTTCCCAACAACGGGATCTTTTCCAGTGAATCCTATTTAAGTAATATGGAGCCAAAGTATTTAAGTTTCAGCTTCAACATTTGACTTGTTAATGAAGAGTCTGAATTAATTCCTTTAAGTAATTTTGAGTAATTTGATTTCCTATTTATCCAAGGGGCTCTCTAGCACCACAATTTGAAAGAGTCTATTCAACTTTCATTATAGTCCTACTCTTACAGCTAAATATTACTATTGGGGAAAAAATAGCAAGCTAGCAAACTTAGCTTTGAGTATATGGACCTTTGTCAGCAAGATGATGTCTTTGATTTTTAGTATGTTGCCTAGATTTCCCATACTTTTTCTTCCGGCGAACAAGCATCTTCTAATGCTAAGTATTTAACTTCAAAATTATAAAAGTAGATTTCTGGTATACTAGGATGTTAATGTAATAACTAATTGGAAATATGATAATAATTTTTTTAATATGATAGCTTGAAACCTGAAGTAGCTATTTAGGAAAAATAACAGATTTTATGTTGCAGATTCCATGAATAATGCATATTCAGGTATTATGATGGGAGAATTCAGTAGTGTACATTAAAGTTAAATGATGTTTATAAAATTTAATTGTTGTTATTGACCTTTCTTGGAAGACTTGCACGGTTTTTACCTACCTTCTCCATTTTCTAGGACAGTATCCTCAAAGTAATTTTCCTCAAAGAGATGTTTTCATTATTTCTTTTCCCTCTTAAATAACCTCTAGTAGTTTCCTACTAGCAGTTGACTTTTCATTGACTTTCTTCAACTGCTCCACTTGTCTGCTCTCTTCAACATATTTTATAAATATTATTTCCAACCAATACCTTCTATTTCACTGAGGGAAAAACTGTTTTTGACATGTGAATGCTGTTAATTCTAACTTATCCCACTGCACACTACTGAATCTTGCCTCTTTGAGGATACTGACAGATCTGATTTCTTAAAAGTAGGCTTCCATGATTTTATTTAATCTACTCTTATCATTGGTCTTTATCAATTAAGAACATTTACAACATTCTACTTATAGCTATTCTGTACTATTTATTACTTGTGATTCTTTCAAATTATTTTGTGATAAGTTTCCTTTAAAAAATTACATGATGAACAAACATCTTAAGGGCAAATAACTTTTTTTTCCTTTTTTTCCTTCCATAACTCCTTTGCTTTTATTTCTTTTATCTTTTTGTGTCACAGTTTAGTATAGTCTTCTATACCATGTACATATTCAGTAATTTCCTTGTTGTAGTATATTATGTAATCATGACTATTTATTAACTTTCAATAAGTTGGTTAAAACATAGCAGAAAGGATGTTATACAAAGGTAGATGAATTCTGGTCTAATCCACATTTAGATGATTGGCAGGACCCCTGAGGATGATTCACCTTATTTCTGTTCCTTACTTAGAACATAAACAAATATTTCTTTTTTGAAAAAGCACTATACATCACATATGAATCAACATGCTACAGTGGGTAAAAGCAAAGCAAAGAAGAATTAGTGACTTTGCCACCTATCTATTTATTTTTAGGCACGTCATTGAACTTTTCTAGATCCTTAGTTCCCTTATTTGTAAAATGAGAGAGTTGAAATATAGATTTCTTTCCAGGACTAAAACCATGACTGTCAGCATTTTCTGTAGCACAATGATTATATTATCCTTTTTAACATTTTTCTCCAATATACTGGATTATTCTTTGGTCTTCTATCCTTATTCTCAAAATGTTTAGGAATTCAAATATAGTAATTTATTAGAATAGGCCTTGCATAAAACAGAGTATAGGACTAAATTACAACCAGCTTGGGGAATGATCTGGGTGTGAACTAGAAAAAGATGCTAGATTAGAATGAAATTTATGGGTTATCTACTTCAAAGCACTCACTTTATAGCTAATCAGACAAATTCCAAGAAATTAAATCAATTGACAAAATTCTCTGAGAATCCCAAGTAAATTCTCAGACTCCATAATCTGTTACACTTTCTACAATATCAGATGTTGTCTGGGCCATTTTTAGGCCAGTAAAAGGGCAGATTCAAAGTGAAATGTACCTGCACATATAGGCCATCTCCTGTATACAAAAAAGAAAAATGGATTTTCCAATTTGAAAAAGGAATTTATTGTAGACACGATCTATGGGTAATCACTTATAAAAACTAATGAAGTATAAATAATTAACAATGATCAGTTTTTATATTGACAATCAGGAGGAGAGATTTTCATTTAGTCAAAAAGCATAATATATTAGTAATAGAATCATGATATTTAATGTCTTTCAGCAGAAGAAAAAAAAACATAATCTGGTAGAAAGTACATTGGATTGACATAAGAAGTCCTTGTTTTTGATCTCATTTCATCTATTGAAAGATGTGAAAATGAGTAAATTATATATTTCTAATTTCTTCTTACTTTCTATGATAATTTAGCTTATCCTTCCTTTGAAGGATAAAGTAAAAAATATAATGGATATTATATATTAAAGAGAACAATGGTACATATACATAATTTGTCAGCTTTTTTAAAAGGGGAGGTGATAATGGAAAGTGGATAATTCATCCATAATTTACAGTGGTAATGGTGGTACAGCCATGGCCATTGTTAGATTTTATTATCACATCTGAAGGACTTATTTTATGTGGTTATTGATAGAAACCTGTTGATTCACTATTCATATTACCTTCATCTTATTATTATTTTACATTAAATCCCAGCAATCTGAATTCTATCTAACAATCAAAAGAAATATCCTGAACTTTATGGAATGTAGAATATAAGCCTTTTATGTATCTGGTAGAGCTCTCCTGAAAGAGGATTCTGTTTTTCCTTGATATATTTATTCTCAACATGATCCTACACAATTTTGTGCCCTAACTCACTCTTATGCACAACCTACTACAGCAAAGAAGATGCTTTAAATATCAAGTACAACCAAATTAATAATCTTATGGCGCATACCAGGTCAGAGAGCTCTTTACTGAACAAATAAACTAATTTAAATAAAACACTTGGACATTTGGATGCTGACTTTCATAGATAATAGTGACATCCAGAAAATTACTTTATAGAAAAAGTTAGGATAAATGTACCATAATTTTAAAGGCACAAAAAGGTGCTATAAATATAAATATTTAGGAGCCTGATTACATTTTGATCTTGGGTTCAGGTCTATCTTCAATTCAATATTACCTCTAACCTGGATAGCTCTCTTTGGGGAAAAATAAAATTTTAAAAGTTGTTAAAATTTCTGCTCACTTAGAAAAGTTGATTAATTGAGAGAGCATTTATATTTCTTACCTTGTTTGATTTGTATAGTTTACCCTACTGGAAATATCTTCTACAGACAAAGGAGAGGCATTCAAAGCTTGTTTTAATGAAAGTCAGTTAAACAACAACAACAACAAATCCAAAGTGCCATATGGCAATTATGCCAAAAGATTGAATTTATTACCAAATAAAACAGTTGGCTTGTACATTTCACAGTTTCTACTATACATATCCAGTGTTTTAGGGATTTTCTGCAGAGTTAGTTTCTTAGACTCTTGCAAACAACAATAACAAACACCCTTCCCCCTGATGAACCCCAACAATTCTTCCTTTTGCAGAAGGTATTAAGAAATGAAATCTGACTACAGGCAAAGTTGAGTTCTGTCCCATTGGTTCTGTCCCAGTCACTTTCATATGTCAAAAGCTGATATTCTAGGCATACACATATGAATAAATATACAATTAAATTTGTTTGGTTACAGAAAGGAGTTTTCTGGAAATACTTATAACTTTCTCTAACATTTTTTCTATCTTTTTTAATCTAAGGAAATGGACAGATTCTGTCCTTACTAAAGGGATTTTAGCAGTGACTATATGAAATGTTCCATGGCAGTCAAATTACCAATTTTATTAAGTACAGACAATTTCAGGGTTGAAAATTAATGCCATTTTCCATTTATGGAGTAATGTTATGTCGCTACTAAAATCTAATGTAGTCAAACCTCAACCAACCAGTACACTGAAGGTTTCTCTATGAAAATCCTTTTAGTGTGTCCTTGCCTTGCAGAGTCACTGAAAAGATTCTCACATTTTACATAGGTTATTTTCAAATCCTAAAAAAAGTTATATTTGAGATCTGACAGTTTTATGACACAAAATCCCTTTTAATTTACACCCTTAATTAGGTCACATTAAGGGAAGTGCTTTAAAAAAAAATCCAACACATCCATTCATCTGTGAAAGTGGACTTTTATGTTATTGCCTCAGATAAGATTTGCTCTCTGAAGTTCAGATCCTCTGATGCATTTAACAAGTGTAATTTCATAGAATGCATACTTAGGCAACATTCATAAATAGATTTCCATGTAATATTCATAAAAGTATACTTTTTCTATTTCTCATCTTTTCTTGTATGAAGCCACTTGTAGAATAGTTTAAATGTCATGCTTAGTGATGCTTATTAGATTTAGAATCTGTTGCAGTGCTCAGGCCTTCACCCACACATCCACACAAAAACCAACCTAAAACCAAACAAAGCTGAGATGTTAGACCCCCTTGCTTTCACTTGGGGTTGCAGTGTGACTTTCACAATTAATTTGGCAGGGATTCTTGAAACGTGAAAGGGAATCCTTCAGCAAGGACAATAATGCTTTTCTTTTGCAGTAGGAAAAGATGCAAAAGAACACAATTAAGCTCCCACTCCTGCTTTCAATGGCTTAATTCAGCTTTACCCGTTCACTGATTTTTCACTCTTGTGCCAGTGATTGGCATGGAAAGAAATACAGGAAAATGAATCCATAGAATTCTTTCTCACAGAGACAACTCACTTATCTATAACCTGTCAAATTTACCACCGATTACTGTCAGTATATTAAACCCACTACAAATTTGTTCAGACATTGTTGTGATGGTATGTGTATGTTTATATATTTGTATTTTTTTAAAATTCAGTTTATCAGAGCAAATCCATAGAACTCTTCTCTCTCCATCACATAATTTTCTCTCTTCTGAAGATAATGTAAAAGAAATATGATAATATGTACTTGTGAATAATATTTGGCTGAGCTCATATGGAAATAGAAATTCCCTAAGAGACAACATTAATAATGGGTTGGCACAACATGTTTGCTAGAGTGGGTCTGATGCCTTGATTGCATTTCCATGGTATGTCTGTTTTTGCTTTGGGGAAAGTGCGTATATTGGGTTCAACAGAGCATAGAATTTTGAATTAACCTCTTTTTTTCTTTATTGTGAATATAATGGCTTTCACAGTCCATTTTTTGATGAGTGAAAAAAAGGAAATTTCATGTATTAAATGTCATAATATTGCCATTCTTGAGTTGTTTGGAAATATGGGGTGGATTAATTTCCCTTATAAATCTATTTTCAACAATTTTACTAAACCTCTTTTCACAAGGTATTTACTATAGCAATTCAAATATAAAGTAAACTCTATCCTATGAGTGCAGAATGACAATTATTATCAGCAAAATCAGTTGGGGAATCTCTATTGATACATTTTCCCCCTTGCACTAAGTCAACTTTTGATGAATATGAGAAATTCCCCAGTTGATTTTTTAAGAGATTATCAAATGTTGTTGGGAGCTCCAGTTTTGGGTAAATGCCTCATTTTCCTAGGAGTTGTAATTAGATAATGTAATTTACAAGGTGAAGATTAAAAAATTCCTTCTTCTGATTCCCTGCTGCTATGTTTCGGGCATGCTCTGGTTGAAAAGAATTATTCAGTGAACTTTATTATAGTGATATCTTTCTTTAGAGTTCTGTGTGCATCAAAGAATCAAGATGATCTTTGAGCTATTTCTAGTACCAAGAGGAATGGAGGTGAAGAGAAGAATTCATGTGACTAGAAAAAATGTCTTCATTGTTCCATCACAGTGAATGATTTACTGCTTCAAGGAAAGGAAAAAATCAAAATTACATAATATCAAGAAAATTACAGAAAGAAAAATTACAAGAAAGAAAATAATAGGGATAAATAATGTATAGAATATGTGTTTTACATAATTTAATATCCATTTTAGACTGCACATATAAAATGGCAAAGCATTTCAATAGATACTTTAAAAATTCAGTTATATTGATATTTATGAAATGCCCAGTCTTCTAAATATATAGAATTATCTATAACTCTGTTGTTTTTGTTTACTTTTTTCATGGATTGTTTTTTACCTTTTTTAAAGAGGTTCTATAGTCTATAGCAACAATATCATAAGTGAAATTTATCGTGGACCAAAGGAAACATGGAAACAGGGTATTTATCCTAACTTCTGAACATTAGCCAGTCATAGGGTTTTCCTCCAGCATGACCACACCTATTTCTCTCCCCTATTCTTCTCCTTTCTTCTTGAATGAAATTCAGGAGAACTTAATAGGTTTAGGCAGAGTTATAATACAATTTCTACCAAAGTAATCAGGAACCCATAATACCAGTTAAATAGATGCCATTAGGAAATTGCACCTCTTATCATATCTACTTCATGTCCCCTAAATCACTTCATGGATTTATCAGGTGTTCCTCAGATGGTGAGCTGAGAGTCTAGATAACGTCATCATCACTTCTGGCCTGGATGTTATGCAATATTCTTCCAATTGTTTTTCCTGTCTAAAGTCTCTTATTCCTCCAGTTGATTCTCTACCAGCTTCCAGAGTGATTACCCTAAAGTTCAAGTCTAACCCTGTCAACATAGTATGACATCTTTATCAAACTTTTTAATTCCTATTTTCTGAGCAAGTTTAAAAATATATATGTATATAATTTATAAATAAATATGCACATATGAGTGAATGCTCAAAAATCTTTGAGAATTAAAAATTGTTTGCAGTCAATAAAGCTAACATGAAGGAGAAGTTTTAATAGTACTGGTAACTGAAGAACTAACATATAATCATTATATTAAGAAGTTTCTGGAGTCATGAAATCATTTTACATGTCACTTTTTAAAGAGTATATAAGAGCCTAAATTTCTCAAGTATGTTTATTCTTTTTACAATCTTTTATTCAAAGATTTAAATCACCTTTTCACATGTTTCTTTTATTTTCTTGATACAAAGAATTTACAGTGAGGAAAACCTCTTTGCTAGTGAAAGCCAGCAATGCTCTGTAAATCAGTTGTTTGAAATATTAAAGGTTAAGTGATCTGACCAAAATCCACAACCAATATATGTCATGACCTGACATGATTCCAGAAATTATGGGCTCTTATGCTTTTTTCTATCCATTATACTGTGATGCCTCTCAAGGACAATTTAGAGCAATTTATTATATTTCATTTCAACTTTTTGTCTTTCTTTGTATAGAAAGTGTTAACAGCCAACTTACCTAGATAGATTATACTTTTATAAGCATGTCATACGTATACAGTATATGTACAATAGCATATTTTCATTTCTAATTTTGGTTTATAAGATGCTGTCATAGCTGGGCAAAGAAAGTAAAACTTTGTCTCAACAGTTGTTTTGTTAATGACTTTCCTTGAGTTCTCTTCTAAATTTTTCTATTTTGTAGATACTTATATCAGCTCCTCACAAGTTTGTTCTTCCAAAGTCTATAGCTTTCCCCAGAGGACCTTCTGTTAATATTGGTAGCATTTATTTTGGGTCATGGTGACATTAAGCATGAATCTCACTAAGGTACAAAATATAGTACCTTGATTTTTTTTTTATTTGCTCTGGAAAAACAAAGGCATTTTATTGCTTATAAGTGTATTTCTCTATGTGATCCAGGTGTTTGATGGGATGAGATTTTGGCAGTTACAGTGTCTGAAGAAAAGATGGTTTGGTTTTACATAAACAAATGAAAGGTGATCATCCTGTCACCATATGGAATAGAAGTAATTACTGACAATGAAAGGCAAAGCAATTAGCTTCGTTACTTTTTTTGTAGAGGGATAAACCTTAGAGCTTTCAATTGTTTTAGTTGGCTTTGTGCTGCAGGGTGCAAGGATGTGCTTGGATTTGGAATTTGAAGAGCATATTTCTTTGCTTTATTCCAGGCAATAAGTACAATGAAAATATAGTCACAGATTTGTTGTTTACAGTTGGGGGTAGATTCCATTATTTTTGCATAAATAAGACTACATGCTGAACAGGTCTACTTAACTCTATTTGGATGATACACATTTACACAGGATTATTATGAGTCCTGATTGAATTCTAATGAGATTTCATTTTAAAGGCAAATAATAATAACATTTTGGGCGAAGCTTAAAAGGTTTAATTCTGTGATTCTGACTAAAAGAATAACATATTTTAGAAAGATTGAACCAAAGACATTAGTCAAGGGAAAATGACTAGTTGATAAATCAAAGCAGTAACTCATGTCCTTATAATTTGATTAAGTAAAAACTTTTCTATTGACAATCGCTGTGGATAAATCATTTATCTTTATACTCTTTTTACTTTTGTTTTTACAAAAGTTTATACCAGTTTAAAATGATATAGTTTGCCCCTGATCTAAGAAAGGGATATACAATTAATATAATGGACACAATTTCATTATGAAATAGAGTTAAAATATATGCAAAATAATTACATTTATAGAAATACCTAGGCAGATATTTCCCATAATCTACATACAGAACACTTAAATAATCAGCAAATATTGTGTGAGTACACTTAACATATGCTCTGTTAGCAAAGTAACACATTAATACAATATAACAATTCTTGATTCCCTTTGTACTATTACACTATCACTATTCTTTTCTTTTAATAGGTTCTGTGGATATGTATAACTCTGTAATCAGCTGAGTTTTAAATGCTCATGCTGAGATTTTTTTACCTTGTTATTTTCAAAATATATGCATAAATAATTTTTAACATTCACCCTTTCAAAATCTTGTGTTCTAAAATTATTTCTCCCTCCATTCTCCCCACCCTCCTTAGACATAAAAGCAGTTCTCCAATTGATGGACATCCACTTAGTTTCCAGTTCCTGCTACTACATTTGCACATGTGGATCTTTTTCCCTTTTCAATTATTTTTTGGGGATAGAGATCCATTAGAGACACTGCTGGATCAAAGGGTATGCACAGTTTGATAGTCCTTTGGATATAGTTCCGTACTGCTCTCCAGAATGGTTGTATCAGTACACAACTTTGCCAACAATGTATCAATGTCCTATTTTTCCCACATCCCATCCAACATTCATCATTATCTTTTCCTGTCATTTTAGCCAATCTGACAGATGTATACTGGTACTTCGGAGTTGTCTCAATTTGCATTTCTCTGATCAACAGTGATTTAGAGCATTTTTTCATATGACTAGAAATGGTTTTAATTTCTTCATCTGAAAATTGTTTGTTCATATCCATTGACCACTTATCATTTGGAGAATGGCTTGTATTCTTATAAATATGAGTCAATTCTCTATATATTTTAGAAATGAGGTCTTTACCAGAAACCTTAGATGTAAAAGAAATTTTCCAGTATTCTGCTTCCCTTCTGATCTTGTCTATATTGGTTTTGTTTGTACAAAACCTTTTTAACTTAATATAATCAAAATTATCCATTTTGTGTTTCATTATATACTCTAGTTCTTTGGCCATAAATTCCATCTTCTCCAGAGATTTGAGAGGTAGACTATATTTGTTCTTCTAATTTGCTGTTGGTATCACTCTTTATTTCTAAATCATGAAATCAACTGAGATTTTCTTTTAAAGATCAAGTTATTTCATGATTTTAGTTATAAGAAGAGACATGTTCCTCAGAGGGAAAAAAATCTCACCAGATAAAACAAAATGCAGTAAAATAATAAAAACCTAATAGGAGTTACAAATATATGGTTACCTTATTCTTAATCATCATTACTCCTAAGTCTTTAAATTATAATCTTTTGGCTTTATATTGTTTATCCCTTAATTCAACTGGAAAATTGGATAATTATTTTAGAACGTTTGTTTTGTTTCTAGGTTAAGATAATTAGCATTTTAAGAGATTTTTTTTTTACTGCTTATTTGTTATTTTGGGAAATTATTTATGTCCTTGAGCCTATCTGTGCCTTTGAGCTACAGACTTTTGTACACCAAAAGATTTGTGTCTTTAAAGAAATCATTTTCATATTTTAAATTTCCATAAATTCAGGGTTTTTTTTGGGGGGGTCAACACAGCTATCCCATGTGGCTGGGTTTACCTCCATAAGAACTTAATTAATCTGTGTATATTGCAGGATGAGTATGCTCTGTAAGATTTTTTCCTACACTTGCTTCTTGAATATTATTTTGAATTGCTCAAGATCAAAACCATATTTTCTATTTTTTTCTTCCAAAGATATGTATGAAATATATATTTATACATACATACATATACATGTTCATATATATTGTTATTAAAACAACATTGAAGATCACTTCAAGCAACTGAATATATTTAGTAACTTTAAATTTAAATTAATTAGTTTCAATTCATAAAGCATTCAATAACTATTCAGGTACCTCCTCTAAATACTTATTGTAGTTCTTTATTTTTTCACTCTCATTTAGTTTTCTTTAGGTAATCTTCCTGTTAAATGTTCACTTGTTATGCATGAATTTGATTCTTATCTGGTCCATACTAAAGTTTTTCAAGAAGCTCATAACCTGCCCCTGAATTATTAGATTTATTAGATCTTATTCATGGGATTTTGTTATTTCAGTTTCTAGCAAGCAAAACAACTTAACCATAACTTTATAGAATGAGCTTCTAGAAGAGAAAAGATTAAAATCTTGAATCTGCTGATCTGAACTTGTGATTAGTCCTTGGACTAATTGTGTCATTGTGAATCCAGAATTTAAATTCAAAGAAATTGCAAAAGGAACTGGCTTAATCTAACTATAAACATGTTTTGAAGTAATTTTAATGTCATTGTGATGCTAAATTTAAAAATTTCTTAGGGCTTCCATTCAAATGCTTATACTAAAAATTGATTCCAGGTTGAAAATAGGTATGCACAATTTTTAGAGAAACCTTTTAAAAGATTAGCCTTATCTGAGCATACGAGTAAGAAACATTGCCAGACTTAGACTTATTATATGAGCATATAAATAAAAACCAAAATACATTTAAAAAATGAAATAGGACGAACAATGTGATTAGGTTACATTATTGGCTTACTTAGGAAAATGAATTTGCGTATTTTAATAACAGTATATTTAAATTTGACTTTAGTGAAGTGGGACCGTAATAGGCATAAGAATACATTATAGGCTTAATTTAGAATTTAGCTTTTTATTATAGAAGAGGACATACACTTATTTTATATATATTTAATTTTATTATGATTAATTATTATATAATATTATATTATTATTATATTTTAAATTTAATTGTCACTACATCACCTCCCTGATGGGACAAATAACAATATCCTCTACAGAAGAAAAATATAATGAGGAAAGAAAAGATGGAAGAAAGAGGACCTGGAAAGAAAAAAAAAAGAGAGAGAAACTTTCAGATTATGGACATTATAATAGAAGCCTAGTCAAATCAACAAGAATTTATTAAGCACCTACTATGTTCCAGGTACTGTGCTAAATCAGCTTTGATAAAAGCAAGTTATTCTCTAGTATTATGTAATTCTCTTTCCAAACTTAAAACATGGTGAGCAAGCAAGAGTTAAATGAAAGCTCTTTTTCCCCCCCAGTTTTTCATTCTGCCATTATTTTAATTGAAAATTGTAACTAAAATTAGGTGGTTGAATCAAGGTCTGGGTCTACCAAAGCTCCCAAATGGTCCAGCTGCAAGTTTGAATTCATACTTGAATTGTCACAGGAATCTAGAGGCTGATTGAACTTGGCCATCAGTGCCACTGGGATGTTAATTATAAATGTAAGAGGCATCATTTATTATCACTTATGTAAATTCCCATCAGAAATTTAACTGAGGCCACTTGTCTTATTTCTGATAGACCAACAAGTAAGCAGTAGTGTCACTTAGTTTCAATTGAAGCTAATTTGAATGATTTTATAAACAATATGGAAACTAGTATATTCAGTAAAAATCTCCCATAATAAGAATTTGGTGTTATTTACATGTCCTATGCAAGCATTATTTTATAGGCCTATAATTTAGTGCTAGTTTCAAAACATATATTATTAAAATTAGAAAACACCTATTTTTAATAGCTATTTCTTCAGAATTAAAATTAATGTATAGTCATACACATTTATTGGGAAAGTCACTTTCTTCCCCTAAGCTAATTAAATTAGCAGCCAGTTTAATTAGTAATGTTGGTTGAACTTATAAAAAGTACTGATATTAATAGTTATGCTTGGAGAATTAATCCATTTTTTACTTAAATGTGTTTTTGTACTTGTTATTTGTTCCTTTAGGTATACATATTGAAATAAGGTTTTATTTATGCTACAAAATGGTAACCATTACAATAAAAAAGACATAACTTTATCACTTGCTTTCATAACTGCCTAAAATATCCCCCAAATAAATGGTTTTTAACTTAAGAAAAAGTATATGTGCCCAAAGGACTATCAAACTGTGCATACCCTTTGATAAAGCAATATTTCTACTGAGCTTATAGCCCAAAGAGAGAAAGGGCCCCACATGTGCAAGAATGTTTGTGGCAGCCCTTTTTGTAGTAGCTAGAAACTGGAAGGTGAATGGATGCCTATCAATTGGAGAGTGGCTGAATAAATTATAGTTTATGAATGTCATGGAATATTATTGTTCTGTAAGAAATGACCAACAAGATGATTTCAAAGAGGCCTGGAGAGACCTGCATGAACTGATGCTAAGTGAAATGAGCAGAACCATGAGATCATTACAAGAAGATTATACAATAATCAGTTCTAATGAACGTGTCTCTTTTTGACATTGAGATGATTCAGGCCAGTTCCAATGATCTTGTGAAGAGAACCATCTACAACCAGAGAGAGGACTGTGGAAACTGTGTGGATCACAACATAGCATTTTTACTCTTTTTGTTGCTGTTTGCTTGTATTTTATTTTCTTTCTCATATTTTATTCCTTTTTGATCTAATTTTTTTTGTGTACCAACATAATTATATAAATATGTATGCATATATTGGATTTAATATATATTTTACCATGTTTAACATTTATTGGATTACTTTCCATCTAGGGAAAGTGGTGGGGAGAAGAGGGAGAAACGTTAGAACACAAGGTTTTGCAAGCATTAATGTTGAAAAATTATTCATGCATATGTTTTGAAAATAAAAAAAAATCTTTAATAAAAAAAGTAAAAGTTGGAGTTGGAGTACTCTCCAGTCAGATTGTTTTGAGATATAGTAAAAGGCAACTTGCTAGGCACTGTAGAAAAATAACATACCAGATTCAAAATTGGGAAAATCTGAGTTTAAATACTATTTCTGACACTTCTTAGTTGTGTGAACCTGGTCATGTCACTAAACTACTGAAACTGACCTTTACTTTTCTCACCAATAAAATAAAGGGCTTTTGCTTAGTGGTTCCTAAGCTTCTTCCACCTCCAAATCTGGGATCCAATTAAATGAATCTCTTATCTTCACTTATATGTAAATAGATTTCCAGACTACTAATAAAGAATCTCTGAGTTATTTTTCAAGGTAGTATTTAAAAAGAAAGCTACTTTTACATTAACATATTGCAGAGGGCCAGCCTCCGCCGGGAACTAGGTTCTTGAATGGAGGGCTGGAGTCGGCTAAGTGGAACAAGAGACAGCACATTCTATGGCATGGTCATCAAGTTCGATTTATTGGCAAAAGCTTGTTCAAATTATTAAAGAAAGCTTGTGATTTTTATAGTCTTACAAAGTTAGGGTTCATTAGAGATAGGACAATTATTTGGCTAGGATTACAAAATTTTCTTGGGGTCCAGAAATTCCCAGGACCCCAGGTGCAATGCTTCTTAGAAAAAAAGAATGTACAGAGTAAATTCATCAAACAATATAACCCCAGTCTCTAAGTTTGTTTAATGCTTCACTAGTAAAGAAACCTTTCATGTTTGGGCAGAAAGTACAAAGGGGCTTTTGGGGGTGAAGGACTTTGTGCTCACCTCATTGTGATGGATGGGT
>JAJPUD010011901.1:16865-50170 GCA_023553655.1 Myrmecobius fasciatus
AAGAAGCATTGCACCTGGGGTCCTGGGAATTTCTGGACCCCAGGTGCAATGCTTCTTAGAAAAAAAGAATGTACAGAGTAAATTCATCAAACAATATAACCCCAGTCTCTAAGTTTGTTTAATGCTTCACTAGTAAAGAAACCTTTCATGTTTGGGCAGAAAGTACAAAGGGGCTTTTGGGGGTGAAGGACTTTGTGCTCACCTCATTGTGATGGATGGGTATATACATACAGCTATGCTAAGAACTCCTAGGACAGAAATTAAGCAGATAATCATTAACCAAATGCATCCCTGAATGCTTAGTTCTGTAGGGGCTTCTTCATGTTGCCTTGAACACATGTGGGTCAAGACCCTGTGGAGACCTTGTCATTCCACGCAGGGTTCTTGGCCTTGCACACATGGGGGGAGGTGGGGGTCAGGCCCTGTGGAGACCTTTTCATTCCATGCAGGGTCCTTGGCTCCCAGCATGCTCATGGTGCCTTGCACACATGGGTGGGGGTCAGGCCCTGTGGAGACCTTGTCATTCCACACAGGGTCCTTGACTCCCAGCATGCTCCCAGCAACATATCATATTAACAAGAGGGTAGCTGTGGATAGGCAGCACAGGGGGTAGAGCACTGGAATTACAATCAGGAAGACTCCTCTTAATGAGATCAAATTTGGCTTCAGAAATTTTTTTGTGGCCTTGGACAAGTCACTTAATCTCATCTGCCTTAATTTTCTCATCTGCAAAATTAATCAGAGGGGAAAAATTGCAAACTGTTCCAGTATCTTTATCAATGGGGTTATGGTGAGTTGAATGTGACAAAAAATGACTGAATAACAACAATATTAAAATGACTTTTTTGCTGTAAAATATGAAATTATTATTAAAACTGCATGACATCTCAATTTTCCTTTGCTATTCATAAATCTAATATAAGTTCAGAATCATAAATAATTCAGTTAATAGACATTTCCTTAAAATAGTTTTGAATATGTGAATATTTACACACACATGTACAAATATTTAGTTAACTCCATTTCAATAGGTACAGGATGAGAGTTGATATTTCTTGAACATGAACCTTAGAGATTTTCAGGGGAAGATGATATACATGTTGAAGAAAAACAAACCTATGATATAAAATAATTTGTAAAGAGTCTATTAAGAAGTAAAAAAAAGGAATATAAACACAAATATGGATACATAAAATACACAGCTCTTTTCATATATATTTATTTTGCATTTTGCAAATTGAAATTTCTGAATCCAATTATTAAAATTTGTAAGACTGAAACAGGAAATTTATGAAAAAATTGTTCTCGATTTTATTTTAAAAGCAGAATTTTGATTCTGTTTTGCTTATTTAGATGAACAACTTGTAAGATGTTCTTAAAGACTATGAGTTGTATAGAAATTGATGGTTGAAGAAATTTTCTTGCTGGGAATTCCCTAAACAAATCAAATAAGAGGTACAGACTAAAAAAAAATTTACAAAATTATATACTAAGGAAGACTTCATTACATTGTCAAACATTGGAATCCATTTTATTTTAATTTGATAGGGAGTAGTACAAAAAAGAGAAAAAAATTAGTTGTCATACAAATCTTCATGAGGGATAACATAGGATTCTTCATGTCTCATCAGTATTTAGGGCTTTTTTTTTCTTCTGAATCAGCACTAAAAAATATTTTGTGCTCTAGAGAAGCGAATGCTTTGAAATTTCACCCATCGATACAGTCACCAAGATATAGCCATGGTAAGTTATAAGGAGTTGAAATAATCAGATTTCCTATTACCCTCACAGTAAATCTAGCACGAAAGAGAAATGAAATAGTATTTTCAACCTTGCCTTCTTCAGAGAAGAGAGATGCTGTGCTGACAGGCATTTTTTTTTGTTTACTGCCTTCAACCTCATGCCTCTTCATCAGATGGTGTCAGATACCATCTTGGTAGAGGATATTAGATGACTGCAGCGATGCTGAATTTTATTTAAGATACCTGACATTTCTGTCATTTGTTAGTGTCACAGGGGTAATTTTGCATGTGGGCATAATATGCTGATTTATCATAATTCCAAGGATGCAAAATGATTCTTAAGATAATAGTTGTGATGTATAACTTGTAGGTGAAGACTGCTCAATGCAACTTCAAAGAGGACCCTTTTTGTAGCTTTTATATACCATCCATGGCTCATGCACAAATCATTCAACTTCTCTAAGAATCAGTTGTGGAATCTTCACAATGAACATAACAAAGCCTTTAGTTCCTGCCTCTTGGGGTTATATGGTAACAATCAAATAAAATAAGTTATATCGAGTACCCTATAAATGTTACATAAACATAGCTTTTGTTTATATCCATGTAAATGTCCAGTAAGCAGTAGATCATCAGAATTTCTGTTTTAAATTTACTAACCAAATAATATTCCAACTCTCTGCCCTTCCCTGGTTAAGACAATGATTCAATAGTGTCAATTGTCACTAATGATTTTGACTAATTTATGTCAAGTCTATTATAGTACCCTTCTAATTATCAAGTCTATGTTTTCTTTCTTCCCAGTTTTTCTCATTAAATTAACAATCCTAATACTATTGTAATTATGGTATTTCCTACAGAAAAATAATATATTTGCCAAAAAACCATGACTTGTCAAATATTTCCTTCCCCTTTACCTGTTTAAAAATCCTAAATCATCATTTTAATCTTCCACAAACTGGCCTAAGTCTACTCATCCACACTTCCTTTTGGCTATTGTGAAAATGAGGAGTATTTTCTAAACATCGCCAAATTCATTTATCTCATTTTTTTTTTTTTTTTTTTTGCTGAGGCAATTGAGGTTAAGTGACTTGCCCAGAGTCACACAGCTAGGGAATGTTAAGTGTCTGAGACCAGATTTGAACTCAGATCTTCCTGACTTCAGGGCTGGTGCTCTATCCACTGCACCACCTAGCTGCCCCCATTTATCTCATTTTTACATACCCAATGTGTAAAGTACTCTGTCAGTTTTTTAAGCCTTTGCTCAAATTTGACTTCCTCCATGGACATTCTATGTGAATATAAAATCTCCCTTCTCTAAATTGCTTACATAATACTTTTGATAATTCCCTCCTATTGTCTTGAAATACAATTATTAATGATGATAGTTAAAATAATAATAAAAACAAAATATAGTGCTTTAGGTACAAAATTTTTCAAACATTACATTTTTTGCTTACAGTCATCATTTTACAGATCAGAAAACTGAGTCAGGCAGATGGTAAATAACATACCCAGGGTTACACAACTATTAATTATCTGAAATCTGGGGTCATATCCGAATATATTTGAGGTCTTCCTAATTCAAGATCTAGCTCCCTTTCCATGGGGCCATCTAGTTACCTATAATGCACATTTTGTGTATGTATCCTAAACTACAAAATGGAGAATGCTTTATCTTATTCAAAGGTAGATAGAAAACAGATTTTGGTGCAGGAAGGAATTCAGAATAGAAGTTGCACAACCTAATGGGAAACCATGATAATTTTCATGGAACCAACTGTTATGCTGTCTCTTCCTCATGAGGGAATGGTCATAGCTCTCAGTCATAGTATTTTACATATAACAAGTGCTACAATAGAAGTTGTTGAATGAATGAATAATTTACCAGTTTGTATATAATCTTTTTTCGGAAAAATACTATGGTATATGGCGAGATTTTCAAAAATTCCTATTTTAACCAGTAAGGATCTGCTTATGGCTTATTTTAAGCTTAGTGATTTATTTGTAAAATACTGATAAAGGAATTATAATTAAAACTCTAGGGAGCTTTCCATTTCTTGTTACAGTGACTGATAGACAAGTTAGAAAAAGGGGAATTTATATACTTCCCAGGAGATATAGAAGCATCATTACATCTCATATCAGTCTTGTAGCTACCACAGGAAATCAGAATTTCAAAAAGACCCAATCTCTTAAGAATTTGATTTGCTATGGAGGCTTCAGGTTAGTATTATTAATATTGATATTTGATTGTTGGGTGGAGATTAGATTTTGTTTTCTTTAGTTTCTATGGTAATTATGTGCTTTTCCAGGGATAATTTACCATCCTTGCCAAAGCACCAGAACTATCGACTTATTTGCTTCAAAAATTAACAATTTCTATGCTATAGTTCTCATGATAATAGAGTGGCTTTATAATAATTATTGCCATTTGACTAGTACCTTCCAGTTTACAAAATGTTTCCACATATAATATAACTTTTGGTCCTCACAACAACCTGATGATGGGGATAGGAGGGATTATTTTCCTTATTCTGAAAATGAGAAGACTTTGACTCATAGTCAGCAAATGGTGTATTGAGGGTTATGCAGCTAGTTAATATTAAAGCTAAAATTAGAATACAGATTTTTTTTGGCTCCCAATTCATTGAACATCCCTCTTTATCAGGTTGCCTGTCTAATATAAGGTGTTAGAGTGGAACTAAAAAGATGCTCTTAAAATACTTATTTCCTATGTTCTGCATGATTGAACAGGTATAACATATCAAAATGCTTGCCAACTCAGAGAGGGGGAAGATAAGGGAAAGAGGGAGAAAATTTGGAATTCAGTATTAAAAAAATGTTAAAATTTTCTTTTCATATAATTGGGGAAGAAATGAAATGTTATTTAAAATACTTATTTTCTACTGATGAAAAGGAAGAGAATCAAAATTGATGAAAAAGATTGTTGTTCATTTGTGTCTAACTATGATCCCATGGACTAAAGCACACCAGTGGGTTTTCTTTGCAAACATATTGATATGGTTTATTTTTTCCTTCTACAGTAGATTAAGGCAAACAGGTTCAGTGGTTTACCCAGGGTCATACAGCTAGAGTGTGAGAAGGAATCTTTCTAATTTCAGACCCTATACTTTTATACACTGAGCCACCTGGCTGCCTCTGTGGAAAGTATTACCTTCATCATTGTCAGTTTTCTCCTGATTAACCATTAGCCCTTTGAGATGCATTCTTTAAGAGGAACGAATGGGCAAGTTGGGTGAGATGGTCCTATAAACTGTTCCCTGAAAGCTCACAGGAAAAGTTAGGAGTCAGTGTTCGTGGTAATGTGTTTTGCTTTAGAACAGTTTAATTGCTGGATAGCAATGGTGAGAGGCTGATAGTGAAGTAACAAACTTTCCAAGGGAACAGGCAAGCAGACTAACTGCAATTGCATTGACATATTGTGCCTTTCCACTCTGATGGCTATAGTTAGAGCAGCCGGTGACACACATGGAGATAAATCAGGGATTCAGTGTTTTAGGTGACTTGCATGCCAGAAACATGTATCCATTTAAAAAAAGAGATTATAATTCTTTTCCAGTAGTATTCTATCTTAATGCTATCCCTTTGTAAACTTTTGACTGTCACTTATTAAAAGACTAATGCACCTGTGACTTTTTTCTGTAGGTTGCTCTGATCTGCCTGAAATATGGGCAAAATGGCTGTTTCAATTAAACAGGTTCTGAAGGAACAAATTGCATGAAGTAATTTGTAAGCAACCAAGCAAAGAGAGAAATCCACAAAGGGACTACTGATAGCAGAAGCCCTTAAAATTATAGAAAAAATAAGAAGGAAGAGATAGTGAAAAAGATTAGAGGAGAGAATGAGAAAAAAAAAGGGACTAGAGAAAGTACATGAAAAAGATAACTGGAATGATTTTTAACAAATCTTGAAGAACAAATGATAGTGATTACTTGTTTTTAGTATTTTACTTTGTCATTCTTATTGATTTTTGAATTAAAAATCAATTTTTTGAGTAAAGTCAGTGGTTCTTTTCAAAATATATAGGTGGTTGAAGATTGTTGCTTCCTTTTTGTAAGCAATTTTCATTTGTAACTATTAAGTTCCTTTTCAAGTTTACACCCTTATTGTATTTTTTTTGTTTCTAGGGATGTCTTGCTTTCAAGAAATCTTAATTTTACATATGTTTCTAGCAGGTAGTATCATGTGGATAGAGATCTGCCCATCGACAAAAGTTGTCTGCATAAAAGTTTGGCATCTGATACATATTGACTTGTGATTCTAGTCAAGTCTCTTACCTTCTCAGTATTCTATTTTGGGAACTCTTGACCATAAATTGCAGAACAATTATTGCTTTGAATTTGGTAAAGGTAGTTTCTTGTCTCACTAATGAAATCATATCTGCTTCCCTTTAAGCTTCCCTTTCCCCTCTGTTCCCTATACATACAAAAGGAAGCTCTCCCACTGAATAATGTGATATAAGCCTGACAGTTGCTTATCATTAGACTATATGTCAATAATCTTTTAGAATAAGTGATTGTTTAAGACAAAAAGTTCAGTGAGATTTTAGCTAAGACATGGAGGTCAGTTTGTATATAATATAAACAACTATTAGTTATAGACTTAGAAAGTTGTCTAGAACACTGAGAAATCAATGATTTTGCTAAAGATATCCTATCCAGGAAGAATCAAACATGAGACTTGAACCCTGGTTTCAGATGTACACATCTTTAAAAAGGGTCCACAGAGGCACTTTCTGCTACTTTCACGAATGGGCAAATTGGGTGAGATGATCCTGTAAACTATGCAACTATGGTCTTCATTTTTATAGATGAAGAAGCTCCTTTGGCCTCCGAGGGGTTAAATGACTTTCCCATGGTCAAGTACCTCTTAAATGTTGGAGCCAAAAATCTAGTTTAGCTATACTGACTTCAAAATTGTATTCTCCACACCAAGCTATGTTTGAAGCATAAGCTTTTTAAACAATTAGAATATCTTAGAGATTCTGAAATCTTTTATACCATTTTGATTCATTGAAGAAGTGAAAAAAAATGTGAAAGAATGGAAGCAAACCCCCAAACAAATAAGTACATAATTTGTGATATAGCTGTGACATTGTTATTGTTTTTGAAATGTAGTTCAATGATTTAAAATTATCAGGAAAAGTACATTTGATCTTCTTGAGATGTGAAACAGATGTTACAGTATGTCATGGAGCACAGGGACCCATTATTATATTTCATTGGTTCTTTTATTACCCGAGGATAAGTGCAGGCAGTAGAACAAGGTATCAAACTTACTTTTAACCTTTGGTCTTTGAAGATGCTAGATGAAGGGTTTAAAGGTATTTCTAAGTTATTATCCTTAGAGATGTCTCATTCCCTCTCCCTTTGCACCTACCAAACATGAATGTTATCCAGTTTGTAGTGTCAGCCCCTTATATAAAGTTCTGCTTAGTTATGTGGATTTCCACACAACTATTTTGACTTCATTTTATGTAAGAATAAATGATAGTTTTGTTTGCTAAATTCAGTTTTCTGTTTAGAGGAAAGATGCTAAAATTTCAAATCACTAAGTTTTCTGGATAATTAGAAGACAAAAATAATAGTAATACTGATTACACACACACACATACACGTATATATTCAGAGAGAGAGAAGGGAGGAGAGGAAAAAAGAGAGAGAGAGCACTTTAAGATTTGCAAAATACTCTACATGTTAAATATTTTGAGATTGCGGTATTTCAGACAAGTTGTTGTTCAGAGACTAAATCAAAATGATAAAACATTTCTTAAGTTCTTGTTCCAGCTAGGTCCTGATTAGTGTGAATAATAAATTCCTTCCTACCCCCAAACTGGTTGCATGTGTTGAAATTAATACTCTCTTAAGTTATAATTATGCAAAATACATTAATTGGTTCCAGCCCAAATGAAATAAGAAGTGTAGATTCAAATTATGCGAAGAGATTCATTATTTTATCTAAGAAGTGTAGTTCTTTTTCCTAGGCCCTTTGATATATAGCTTAATATCTTCTCAATTTCTAGTCTTATATTTAACTTACAGTTAAAATATATTTTATCTCTCTAGAGAGATTTTCTCAACTTATAGTTAACACACTCTCAACTTATAGATAACTCTTTCAAGTTATAGTTAACTTACAATTAAAATGTAATCTCTCCCTTTTTTAAAGGGAGATATAATTGTACTTTTTCATAGAATTCCTAGATTTATTTCCTATTTTTACATTAAAAGTTTTAAATTAGAGTAAGGAGCGTATGTTCAAATATGAAAATATGTCTTCAGAATTTCACATCAATATTAGAAAGGCTTGAAAAGTTACCCTTTTTACATAACAAAAGAAAGTTTATCCTTTTTTAAGTTATAGTTAAAAAGTCTAGGACATTATAATAATAATGAAAAATTAAATAAATAAATTAATTAAATAAATAAACAATAAAGTTATATATGTATAAATTATATATGACATACACACATATATACATGTACACATATATACACACATGTATATATACATAAGTGTGTGTGTATATATATATGTTACACATATACACAAATATATAGTTATTTCTAAATAACAGTTCCCTAGGGAAAAAGTATGGAAATAATCTGAAAAAGCTTTTTTCTCTAGTACCCCTTTCTAAATTAGGATTTCTTAACCTTTTTTTGAGTCATGTATCCCTTTGGCAGTATGGTGAAGACTATGAGCCCTTTCTCTCAATAAAGTACATAAAATAAAACATGGAAATAAATTACAAAGGAAACCAATGATATTGAAATATAATTAGCAATGTATATAAACAAGTTCATATACCCTAGATTATTCACCCTTGTTAAAACTGATAATGGCCATTTTCGATCAAGCCTAATCCCTAAACAGTTCCTCTCAGATTACATCCTTGTTCTTAGGATGCTCAGGTTGCTGCCATCTGTAGCACATGCTAAACAGAGCTATCTGAATCACTTTTAATGCATTGGTAGTACCTTAATTAGAGTAGAGCTGACTCATAAATGGAGTGATGTGTTGAAGATGATTCTAGTAAGATTTCCCCTTTAATCTTCATTTTTTTTCTTTGTATTAGTATATAACCATAAAAACCATCATAGGACCCTCTAACTAATGGACTTAAAATATAAAAGATGAATCAAGCTGTAGGCAAGGAACATTTGTGAAGAAAATCAAGATAATTCATGATTCTGATGTTACACTTATTTAGGCTATGAGTGTCATCGAAATCATTATCTCTATAACACTAGCAAGGAGAGCAGCAGTTTACCTGATAGCTTTTTTTGGAGGGGGGCAGAGCAGCTTTATATAGTATATTATATTTTTAAAGGATGTTCTACTAGGCATCTTAGACATCTTCAAAGTGTTTCATAATCATATTTTTCTTACAGGAAGTGATTACTCTATTTTAATTTTTTATAAATTTGTTTAATTTCCCACCAATGAAATTTTGGCATCCTGTAATTGAATTTGAGCTATTTTAAAAGAATCTTGACTTCTGCTTGTTCCAAGATAGTCACTATCCTCTCAAAAAAAAACTGTATCATTTATTTTTAGTTTTATATTTTTTATAGAGAACAGTGTTAAAAATTTCAAATTCTTATCAAACCTTTTGCAGTGGCTTTAACTTTATTTTTCAATTTTTTTCACACATAAATTTTGTTAGCAGCTACCTGTTTCACTGAGGTGTTATTGGGAAGTAACTAATAACTGTTAATTTAATATATTAATATAGACTACTAAAATCTTTAATTGTCTATTGACATAGCCCTCAACAGTTAACTCTGTCTCATGAATTTTGAAGGTTGTCTGTTTCTTTAAACTGTAGTTATTAGAGAACCTCCAAGTTTCTTCTAGATTTAATAGCTTTTTTAAGAGCATTGGGTAGGGTAGGGTAAGTACTGGAAATTAAATATAATTGTGAGGGTGTTTTTTTTTCCCCCTTTTAAAAGGATGTTGGAAGTTCCTGAGATAAATTACCTTAAGTTTCTGGAGATAATTGCAAATTCTATATTTGAAATCTTTTGATAGACTTATGTAATATTAGCACTGAAGGGATGTGAATTCAAGTTAGTTTTGTAAATGAGATCTGGAAGATTAAATGACTTAGTTGAAGTTGAACAATTAATTATTGGTAGCAGTAGGACTAGAAACTGATAGTTCTAAGTGATCTATCTGGTTGTTCTTTTGTCACATATACACACACCCCAACAAACAAACAAAAAAACCTGCTTTCTTTCTAAAATGACTTTGTGGTTAATAAACAGAAGCATTATCATAAGTCCAAAAAATGCAATGCTTTTTCATATTGCCATTAACATGTTGCGCAATTCATTTCTAGTTGCTGGTTATGTGTTTTGATTTCTATTCCCATTTTTTTTTCTTTGACACATCTTTCAAAAAATCAATGAACACTTATTATTCTCCTACTCTATATTCTGGTAATACATAGATTAAAAAAACGAGGCAAACCTTAGGAGCTTTCATTCTATCAGAAGAAATAAACATGCATATTTAACTATATACAGTAAATAAATACAGTCATAAAATATGAGCTAATTAAAGAACTTAGGCACTGTCACTTGCAGAGGGGGCATAAGGAATCTGAAAAGGCTTTGTGTAGAGTGCAGGAGCTGTTTCTTGAATGAAGTCTCGATTTCTTTGAAGTGGAGGTGAGAAGGGAGTTTATTATAGGAATAGAAAATGGCTAAAGCAGAGGTATAGATATGTGGCAAGTTGTGCTGTTTGAGGGGGAAAGAGTTCATTTGGTATCATAGAGCATAGAGAGAATAATATATAATGATTCTGGAGAAGTTGATTGAGGACAAGTTTTGAAAGAGTTTTAAGTCAGAGAGAGGGTTTTATGTTTTATTCTGAAGGCACTAAAGGGCTCTTGAAGTGACAAAGTCAGAACTGTGCTTAAGGAAAATCACTTTGACAGTCATATAAGGAGAGACCAGAGTTAGGAGTTAGGAGGCCATTACAATGGTTATTTCAGGTGAGAAGTGATTAGGACTTGAAATGACTATGCTTAGAGAGAAAGGGTCAGGCATTAGAAATGTAGAAGAAATGGCATGTGTTGGCAAGTGACTGGATACATGATGTGAACAAAAGTGTGGAATCAAGCTTAACATATTTTGAACATGAGCAATTAGAAATTGGTGGTGCCTTTGATAGAAATAGGTAATTGTAGTAACTAATTTGGAATTCAGGTTATGTGTTTTTAATTAACATTTTTTCACAAGGTCAAACATGATACAAATTAATATAATACTAAGATCTTTTATTCTTTCTTATATGTTTTTCCTTAGAAGAGGATAGGTATTAGACTTGTGATTTCATTTTTATAGTGATGGAACTCCCTCTACCAATACCAGTTAATACCTTCTCTGCAACTTATTGCCCTACAGCACTGAATAGTTGTGACTAGCCCAGGGCCATACAACCAGTATGTATCTGTGGAGACTTCAAGCCAATTCTTCCTGAATTTGAGGATAGCTTTCTATCTACTATATTCCTTTCCTTTAATAAAAATTTTCCTTTTGCTATTGTAGTGCTCTGTTTTGGGGTCAAAGACTCTTTAGTCCATATTGAAATACAGTAACTGGTTTTTCTTTGTTATCTGGCTCCTCCTTAAGAGACCATGGCTGAAAATTGTTCTTTATTAGGCAAGATCTCAAAGCTATATTTTTCCCCTTTTTTTCAGGGGTAACTATTCAAAATCCATGTCCAATCTTGGTAATGATTATCACTTAACCGTATTTAGGTTAATTTTATTTGGTAATCTAGAAATAAATGTCAGTAGATCCAAAGAGTGTTAAGTTCCCAAAATAAATCTTAGTTGCCCCTGTGGTGATATAGGTAGTTGGCTGAGATAATCATAAGCAATTGTTGTCCACAGCTGTGTTCCTTATTTCATGAATAATTGCAGTAGCTCTAACACTGATTGAGTCACAAAAATAACAATGCCCTCTCTAGCTAGTGATGCTTTAATGGAGGTGTTAAACACAAACAAAATGATTTTCAATATCCCTTTTTCTTGAGAAAACATCCAGTTTTAAAAACAAAGCACGTATGCTAGAGAGAATATATAACATTTTACAATTTTACTGTCATTGGTGTAGACAGCTTGATTTACCTTCTTGACAGCTAATTGTTTACTTTTCCTTTCCTAAGAAATTTATTTTTATTTCTTCATTCTACCACATTTGGAAAATGTTGACCCAAATTATTGTTTGGTTAGCATTTAAAGGAAGATAATTTCCACTCAAAATAATATCATGATGCCTAGAGTAAGAATAAAGTGTTCTGAATCTGAAGCTTAATGGGGGGGAAATAATGAGTTCAAAATGCCAGGCATCCATTTCTTGTTGGAAAATCAACATTGAAGTAGTTGGATTTTTTTAAGAGAATGGAGAGAATTTGTCTGGGCTCATATGTTGAATAGCATTGATAGTTGAGTTGACACTTTTTGGAGTGTGTTTTCCTGCTTTACTGAAGTTATATATAATTTCAAACAAAATACTAGATTGAGAATACTGATGACTGTTTCTTCTCCAAGCTAGAATTTGGCTTTCTAAGACAAGGACAGGGTAACTATGTAGGAAGAGCTACAAAGACCCAAGTTCTTGTTCTCATTATGATGAGCAGCAAGTACCAGTTGTGTATTTCTTGGCAAATATTTTATCCTCTATAAATCTCACATTTTTCATCTAAATATTAGATCTGATAACACTCACATTACCTATCTCATCCTGTTTTCCTAAACATTATATTACACAAATGTAAAACATTGTTTTTTTTTTAAATTCTATTAATACCAATCAATATTTTGGCTCAGAAAATGGTGGCATATTTAAAAGGGAAATGGTGCTGAAAATGAACAATCACAACATTAAGGGTTCATTGTAGAAGAGATATGCAAGAAAATGAGAATCAATCATTTATTGTCCTTTATGTTCTAAGTACTCTGCTAGGTACTGGGAATACAGTGACAAAACAAAACACCTGTTTTCAAGGAGGAAATGATATACATGCATTTAAGTATACACAAAATACAAAAAGAGTAAAGACATGTTAATTTTGGGGAGGGAATCATTATAAAGGCTGCCTTTGTGTAGAAAATGCAATTTGCACTGAGCATTGAAGAAAAAGTAAAGATGGAATCTGTTCTGGCCACAGAGGATGTGCAAAGGCAAAAAAAAGGTATTGATGAAATGTTCTTTCTGAGGAATGCCAAGTTGGTTAATTTTGCAAAATTGTATAGTAAAGGGATAAAGTAAAGATTGAAAAGTAAAAGAAAATTTTAAAATTCCTAAAGTGAGATTAGGAAAAAAAGAAATGAGACTCTACTTCAGCTGCCTAAGGATTCCTGCTTAGGATTCATAGATCTTAAATCTATTGGAAGGGACTTCTAATCCAATCTTTTCATTTTGCCAATGGGGAAACTGAAGTATAGAGAGTTGGTATTTTCCATGGTCACATAATACTTCCAGTCTAACCTGGTTCTTCAGAAGATAAGTTGTTGAGGGAATATGTGTTTACTGCATGTTTGTGGAGACTAATAATCCTGACTATAAATGTATCATCTTATACTGCGAATTCTTCCCTACATCCCCACTATTCTCATTCTCTGTGATTCCCATCACCACCATATTCTTGGTTTCTTATTAACTGGGACCAGAATGTGAAAGCCCAAACTACAACTTGTTTCTGACAATTGCAACATGTGCCAGTGAAGCTGCCAGGTCTGCAGACATTCCAACAGGGCCACAGCAGGACCTTCTTCCCTTTTTCAGGACCTTGATCACTGTACTATTTTCCTAGTGAGCTGACAGAAGCTGAAGATGCTCATTTTCAGAGATATAGTAGGAATTATCTTGGCTGAAGACCTGTGCTCTAAGTGTTTTTGATTGGATGAGAGCTTCTGAGGTTCTGCCTGACAGAGTCTTAATTTGGATTTTTTTTTTTGGAAGAAGGCCATGAAAAAAACAATTTCTGCTCCTTCTCAATGGCTAGATTGAGCTAAAAATTCATGAAAACTACTGTTTTATAGTGAGTTTTTTTATAAAAATGGTTACAAAAGACATTTCTCTTTGAGAGGGTTCAAAAAGTCCCTTCTTACCAAGGTGCTACTGTAGTGTTGCATTGTTGGAAATTGATTTAAAAAAAACCCACTGTTTAGTACAGAAGTTAGTATGGATTTTTTTTCTTTACACAATTGCTTACTAGTCTACATGGATAGCAAAACTATTAATCAATAAATGAACCTGATAATATGCAGTGGCTGAGAAATGCATATTCTTCTAAGAGAAACAGATTCTTATTGCCTATACTATTAGTTTTCTTTAATGAAACCCTAACTATGCAATAAAATTGAACAGCATTGCTTGGGAGTAAGAGCTTTGGCTCATAGCGTATTCTTTGTACTCTTTTTATGTGAAATAAACTGGAGTAACACAGTGTAGAAATCATTTGGTTTAGTACCATATAGATGACAACTTGAGCAGACAAGGTATGCTACCTTCACAAAATGGATTCATGGCAATAGACACTGAAAATGTCTCCTCAGTAAAAAGAAAATAAACTACAGGGAAAGAATTACGAGAGTTGTAGCAGATCAAATCTCTATAGTCCCTTAAAAATAAGACTTTTTCTTTTTTCTTTGTTCTCTTTTTTTTCTAGCAAATATTCCTAGCTGCCTCTGCATATGTATGGGTACTTGTGTATGCATGTATTTGTGACTGCTTGTGGGTGAATTTGCATGTATATATAATCTCAGTCATACAGATATTAAATTCAATTGATGTTTAATGACAGAGTGGAAGATAATTTGTCAAAGCATGGGGTTTCAGCCTTTATTATGTTGTGTATTTTGTGTGCATATGTTTGTGTAGGTATGTGTTCATTCTTAGGCTCCTGCCTGCCCATCAGGTGGAATACCCCTTTGACACTCTCATCATTCTCAGAATGATGTTTGTAAGAGTAAAATACATAAGGTTGTAAAGTTATCAGAATATTTTTATTTATTTATTTATTTTTATATTTTTTTCAGAATATTTTTAAAAGGGAAGAAAAGATAGCAAACATTTATTAAGCAGCTGCTTCGTGGGTGCCAAGCAGTGTACTGAGTATGGGAGATACAAATCCAAGCAAAAAAGGGAGAGCTTACATTCTCATGGGAAAAGACAATTCATAAAAAAAGGAACTGGGTGTGACCAAAAAGAGCTAGAGAACATTATGAAAGGCAGAATGGACAACTTTGATTACATTAAATTAAAAAGGTTTTGCACAAACAAAACCAAAAGAAACCTTGATTATAAGAAAAGTACAAAACTGGGGGAAAATCTTTACAACCAGTGTCTCTCATTTCTAAAATATATGAAGAACTGTGTCAAATTTATAATAATGCAAGTTATTCCTTAATTAATTGATAAATGATCAAAGTATATGAACAATTTTCAGATGAAGAAATTAAAGCCATTTATATTCATATAAAAATGTTCTAAATGACTATTGATTAAAGAAATGCAAATGAAAACAACCCTGAGGTACCACTTTACATGTCTCAGATTGGTTAAGATGACAGGAAAACATAATGATAAATGTTGGAGGGGAGGTGGGAAAACTGGGACACTAATGTTGGTGGAGTTGTGAAATGATCCAACCATTCTGGAGAGCAATTTGGAACTATGCTGGAAGGGTTATCAAACTGTTCATACTTTTTGATCCAGCTGTGCCATTACTGGCTCTGTAACCCAAAGAGATCATAAAGGAGGGAAAAGGGTCCACATGTGCAAAAATGTTTGTAGCAGCTCTTTTAGTGGTAGCAAAGAATTGGGAAATAAATATATGCCCATCATTTGGGGAATGGCCAAAAAAGCTTTGGTAAATGAAAATAATGGAATATTATTGTTCTATAAAAATGATAAACAAGCTGATTTTGGAGAGGCCTCGAAAGATTTACACAAACTGATGCTGAGGTAAACAAGCAGAATGAGGAATATATTGTGCACAATAACAGCAAGAATGTGAGATGATCAACTGTGAAAGTCTTGGTTCTTCCCAGTGATGCAGTGATCAAAAGCACTCCCAATAGACACTGAACAGAAAATACCATCTGCATCCAGAAATAAAAAAAAATATGGAGATTGAATATAAATCAATATATGCTATACTCAATTCTTTTTCTTTGTTTTTTTTCTCTTCTATGGTTTTTCTCTTTTGTTCTAATTTTTCTCTTCTGATATGATTAATAAAGCAATGTGCACTGAAATAAATTAATCAATTTTACAAAATAGGAACCAGGAAAGAAATAAAAAAAAAATAACTGGTCTGGGCACTTAACAATAATTAGACAAACTTAGTGATGGGAAATACGTGCTTCCTTTTTGGGGATAAAGCCACAGGAGATGAGGGAACTTACAGAATGAGAAGGCAATTTAAATATGGTGTTGAAATCCAGTTAGATTTTCTAGAAAAACATGGCATTAAGCTCTAAGGAAGTTCCAGAATAAAACCATAGCTGCAGTACGGTTCAGAAAGTTGGGATCAGAGGTAAAACGGTAATGTGAACAAAATCACATACACAAAGTTAAGAACCCCTGAAAAGAAAAAAAAAAAGAAAGCATTTTATAGATTTGAGAATGTGACAATAATAAAGAACAATGTGACTAAAAGAAACCGAAGCAAAGAACTAAATTATTTTGGTTAGATTTGTATGGAGTATTTGGAAAATTCCTTAATTTTTTGGAAATAAGATCTCATAATGAAAACCAAATATAACACATGTAGTTTTCTCTAAGACATGTTACTTCCAAAAAGAAATTTTTAAAAAGTACTCCATGTAAGTTTATCTGTTAATAAAATTATGTATTACTATGATCAATAGCAATAGTAATCTGGAAACTAAGCCCATGGTCTTACATATTATTTAATTTGTTGCTATAATTTTAAAATGTATCTAACATTGTTACCTAACTATTACTTAAGACATCTATGGTTATAATTATAAATCATTTAAAATTTAAAGTCAAATAGTAAGCAATAAAGACTTTTCTAATTAATTATAAATATCCTTTTATTAGGGAATAATTCATAATATATATAGAACAAGGGGTAATTATTTATATGCTTTTCTGGATCCAGTGGAATTCTAAAATTCTAAACAAATTTTAGAAAAAAAGGAGGTTTCAGTAGAATATGCATAAATATTACTATTGAAACATCACACTATTGAAGAAAACAACCTTCCTCTCCCAATATAATTATCTTTATTAAATACCTGAAAAGGTTTAGAGTATGGCAAGGAATTTTGTCAGAGGAACAAGCCTGTTAAGTTTATTAAAGGTGATCATAACAAGACTTGATAAAGTGATAATGATTTGATAGCAGAAGTAAATGAAGAAGTAAAATGTTGAGAGACTAAAGTATTCATCAGTGGAAAAGATGCTTTACCAATGAAATTATTATCCTGTGAGGTACAAAGGGAAGAAAATGCTTACTTATATGCACATACACACACACACATCTTAGTTGAGGTTAATATTTGGCTTCTATGGAAACCTCTCATAGTGGAAGAATATGAGCTATTCTGGAAAAAATTTGAGGGAAACACTCAGTTCATTCAACATACTTGAATTTATTCCTTTTCAGCCTTTTTTCTTTTTCCCAAATTACTTTATCCAAATTATTTGGCTTTACAGGAATATTCTCCAATTTATTTAATGAACAGATTAATCATTGGAGGAAGAGGAAATTAGTGAAAAGATAAATATAAGCCCCGAAAAAAAGAAAAGGAAATTTTTTTAAATGGTGGTTATCAATTGTTGCATTCTAGTCATCTTTCATACTTAGTGGCAACAGAACAAGATGAATGCCTCAGTAATTAAAATATTCAGGAAATCTTGATAACATTGGGAATTACAAACTTTAACTCATAATTTCTGACAGTACATGCTTACATTTGTAGCCTAAACTCTGTACTATAATACAATTTTGCATTCTGCATAAATATTTTTGTGGCAAATTCAGCCATTTTATATTAAAATGTAGTAGTGTATGCATTTCCAGAATGTTAGTTGTTTTAATAAGGAATATACATATAACAAAAATGTATGTCTCACTGAAGGGAACATTGTACAATTTAAATAAACACTTATGTTTCAAATGTTGAGAATTCAGGAATTCATTTGAGAATGAACATAGTGGAAAATTGCAGATAACAGCAAGAGGGGGAAAAAGTAGAAACTGAATCATTTCCTATCCACTACCATATATACAAGCAGTGAAACTAATTAAAACTTGAAGCAGGGGATGGAAAAAAAGTAAATTGAAGTTCTGAAAATGCAAAAGAATAAAAAAGATAAACATCCTTGGGCTTGACAGCAAATATGGAGGGAAAAAATTATTTCTGATGCAATTCAAGATATATTAAGCAATCTGTAAGGGCATTAAGCAACTACCTTGTAGATCCACTATTTTATTCTATGAAAATAATTATTCTCATTCAAAGCCAAAATATGGTATTTAAGATTTTGATTCACTTTAATTAGTTTTATGTTGTGATTTTTCCTTCTGATAGTCTATAAGACCAAGTAAATTGAAAATATATATCCACTTTAACATTCATAGAAAGGTTGACAATATTTTTCCTTAAAAGTTCCTGCGTATTTCCATTGCTCTTTTTACAGATAGAATCAGCATGATACAATACTTAAAAGGCCTTGTATCCTCACTGGCTTGATTTGGTATCAAGAATTGTCACTGTTCTGTTTGGAAATTATGTCCAATATTAAATTCCATCCCACAAACATTAAGTAACTTAATAAATATTAAGTAATATTCAATTAATATTAAGACAGTATTTTAGGCATTAAGGTTACAAAGAAATGAAACAACCATTGTCACAAGGAACTTACCTTCTACTGGTATTATATAACAAATATAGGTAAGAAAATACAAATTAATTTGAAGAGAGCCAGAATATTAACACCTAGGGAAATGAGAAAAACACAATTTTAGATAGCCACAGTGAAATGTGATCAAGCTTTCAGTAATGACTTAACTCAAATTAGTTAATATGAGCAAGGGTCCTGGAAATAGATATAAGAGGCAGAAACATAATAAAGATAATTAAGCTTGGAGGTACAAAAATGGCTGACTTGGAAGACTTGGCTCCTCCAGTTCATCTATACCACTGATGCCAAAACAGGCTCTCCTGTTATCTTGACTAAATGATAGGGCTTTAAGGCAATGAGTTTGTGGGAAGCTTAATAAAATTAAGATAGAGTGATAGTGACAAGACTTAAGTTTTAATCTTATTTCTTGCATTTACTGAGAGAATAATTTAACCCTTCTGAGACCTCAGTTTCCTTATCTGTAAAATGGCAATTATATTTATAGTATTTGTCTTTGTAGTAGTAGGAATATGATTTGTACAGGATAGACAGATTGTAGTCTTATTGAATAGTTGCAAGGAATTCCCAAATTGATGAGATCACCTACCTTCAGAGTTATTTTGAAGTTTAAATGAAATCCTATGCACCAACTTTGCACATATTACAGCACAATATAAATGTCAAGTATTATCATTCTTATCTCATTCTTATAGTCTTTTTGATGGGATTCAAAAAGAAATACTCTGTGACTAATTCCCAGTCCTCTATTTTTTTTTCATGTTAATCTTCTGCAAGCAATAGTACAAGTAAATAAAAATAGCTGCCTTTTATAATTGAGTAAAAGTATCAGCAGGTAAGTTAACCTTTTGTAGGCCTTAGGGGAAATATCTGGGAGATAACCCCAATTTTTTAGACTGTATGACTAGGATAATATGTAGCTTCTCTTTTTCTTATATGATTTTTAGGTTCTTTCCCCAGATCTCTATGATTTGAAGGTTTTTTTCATGCCATGTGGCTTGGGGTATATGAGAATCTGGTAGGGCAACAGCAATTTAAAATATTGATTCTAGATTTTTATTGATCAGTGTTATATCCCAATAGTTTTGGACAATTATGTGATAATTTTCTGGTTCAAGGAATGTGTTTGATGAACTTTCAAGAATAATTTTAATACTATCCTTGTCACAGGATAGTGTTTTATTTTTTACTGACGATAATAAGCTTCTGATTTATAATTCTACTCACCAGCTTATGTTTGGCTAGGTATTTGGTAGGTAACAAAAAATTTGCAAACTACAGTGATGTTTTGCTCAGTTCTGACCATTTCATTAATACATCTAAACTCTGTAAGGGTGACCTATTTGTAATTTAAGATGATGATGACCCGAGTCCTGAATTGCCATCTTAACTCTATAGACAAGTCTCATATAACTCAATTGTTCATTTGACATCTCTTTGTCAATATACTATATTGTATATCATTCAAAAGGTCCATGCGCTCTTTGATTTTACTCTTGTATATTTTTATATGAATTCTCAATGGAGTTCAGATCTAAATTGGCAAGGGTCAAGTCATTATTCTATTAATCCTTTACGTTTTATGCCCTATGAACTTCCCTACAAATGAGGATAATTAATATCTTTTGTACTTGAATAAAATACTATATAATAACATAATACAATAGGATATAATAACAAATACAATAGCAATTTAGTAATTATGTATATTCTATATATGTATAAAATATATAAATGCGAAGGCAGGAGTAGTACTATGTTTAAGAAAGATGCTAAGTCTGGTTCTAGATAGTTTTGAATTGGTTGTTTAGATAAGATAGCCAGGTGGAGGTAGAAAGAAATTTAGGCATCAATCAATACAGAGGCTGGTAGTCATGTTAGAAGACATTAATTTGTTAAAAAATGTAAAATGAGCAGGATTAAAAACTAAGAGAAATTTAGGTTTAAGGGCCAAGAGGAAAAAAAAAAGAATCAGAGATAGCAATCAGGAGCCCTGAGAAAAATAGTAAAAACAATTAGGATAGTACAGTGACATTGAATCCAAAAAAGGGGGAGGGGCTCAGATGAATAGGGATTGCATTAATTTAGAGGCAAATATAAGTTTTCTGAAGAAAAAAAAGTGAAAGCTAAGACACATGATATCAAAATAGGAAATAAAAATTTTTCTATATCCTTTGGTAAATTATAAATTTTCAGTCATCTATCTCTAGTGCAACATCACCCAACTCCATATTATTATCTGTCCTCTTTGTTTCCCTCATCCTATAGAACAAGATTTCTCTGCTTTATATTCAGTTTTATTAATACTAGTTTTAGAGACATTTTAAAAATAATTGGCTTCTTTGCAATTTTATTTTTAGTAAAATGATAGGTCCTTTTAAACTCTCAAGGAATTAATTGAATAAATGGTGACACCTGAAACATGAATATATTTTGAAGGCATCCACTAGATGGCTAAGAAGTCAAAACAGCTGAGATCTATTGCTAGCTTTGTTTCTTACTCTACATCTTCCTTTTCTTTTTGACATAATTATTTTAATATTACTCCTGGTTCTTTCTTTGCAATACTCACTAAGTATTAAGGTTGTTAAAAGGTTAACTCTTTCTATAGCACAAAGTAAGTTTAAATGGAACCATGATTTAATTCTCCCCTTGGTCACTAACTTACAGTATCATGTTGAGCACCTAAGCACTCTGAGCCTCCATGTTCTGATCTTGAAAATGATTGAACTATTGAATTAGATACTTTTTAAGGACTCTTCTGACTGTTTAGTGCTTTGGTTAAAATAGAATGTGAAAAGGATCCTATTCCTTTGGAGAGGCATTCAGCTTGTGACCAGAGTTATAGTAAGGTAAAGGGATAAAACAACAGCACCTTATGCATTCTCCCATTCTAGTTCTGCTCTTACTCTAGTTTTAATAAATAGGAGGGCAGTTGAGGGACTGGTGGGAAGAGGAATACTGGCAAGGAGTACAAAAATTCAGAATCAGTAGAGAGAAAAGAGAGGCAATTTAATCCCAAGACAGTAAAATGCTTTGTGATACTAAGAAACAAGGACTTACTGTAGTACTTCGTGCAAGGACTGGAGATCTCATGTATAACATTAGATATAAGTAGCATATATATAAAAGCAAACATTATTTATTGTCCTTTGTAAAAATATGCCTAGAGAGGAAAAACAAAAACAAAAAACTGTATAACCAACCAAAAATGCATTCAAACATCTCCGAATATCTGCAGCAAGTAATTGCATAGCTCAGCAGCTTTTCAGGCTGATCATGCCATTTTGGTGCTACATCAAGAGAAATTTTTGACAGTTTTGGCTGGCAATTTAACCTCCTTCAGAACTGTTACAATCTGGAGGGGGAATATCCTTGGAATACTAAACATCTATCTTGCTTTAAAACCAGCCATTCTCTCATAAATAATAGCTGTATTTCATGCATGATCCTCTTTTTATTCTGTTGCTACAAAAGCAGCCAACCAGACAACAGAGGAAGCAAAAGTAAACTAACAAATTCCCAGTCCTCCTGGCATCACTGATGAAAATGTCTATGATGCTTATGATGATCCAAAAGAAACGAGAGAAAAGCTCATGTCGCCTCATGTTGTGTGAGGAAAGAAGGGCAGAGACATGGACAACCAGTGTTTGTTTGCCAATTGAAAAGAATAAAGCTTAGAGTGAGAATATCTTATGGCTTCAAAAGGTACTTTGATTTGAGAAGAATGAAAAACAAGCATTTAAACTATTTTTTTTCTAAAGCACTGGAATTCAGTTTCACATTTGTTTGCCAGTGATAGTGGAGATATCTGTTGTATCAAAATCTCTTCTTTATGAAGATTAAAAAATCTTCCCTTGTCCCTTAGTGCAAAAGGAGCTTCATGACACATCAGAATAATTGCTCTTAAGAAGGTTGATTTTTATAATATTTCATTGCTACTGTGATATAGATGAAATACTTTGCTAGGAGGTACATAGAATATTTGCTTGCATCTTCCATCCATAGATTGGGGAACCCTTTATGTGGAATGGGTAAGGTTTATGTTTATGTTTATATTCTAGATTACAAATTCAGTTGCTAAAATCAAGTCATTTTGGAAATTACTAGTTAGTGTACAAGTGTTAAATGAATGTCTGTTCTTATCCAGGACTATACAGATCTAATCAATACTTTGCCTAACTAGTACATATATCTTACCACCCATCCCCAAATTTGGATGTGAATAGAAAACTTATGCTTCTCTTTGGGGAAGGGAATAAAATACTCCAAAGTTTTTCATATTAGGTCTTAATTTGAGGAAGGAAAAGATTGTTCAAATATAAGCTGGTTAACATGAAAGAGGCAGAAATCTTTTTTAGAAATGAAACAACAGTATTCCATGGATGTTCATTGATGAAATTATAGTGAATTGTGGTTTTTAATCTAGTGAATAAACGCTCTAAAAATCTTTGAATATCTCGTGAAATTCCTTTTACAAATCAGAAAGTAGATTTAGATCATCTATTTGATGTCATCCTCACAAGGCATATAAGGAGCCTTCTGCTCTCCATTCACATTTTTCTGCTTACCATTTTAGTTGTCAAATTTTCTGTTATTTTAGAGTGAACAACACTTGAGGAATAAAATAGTGGGCTCATGAAAACTCGTAAGACCTACTTAGTATGAAAAAATCCCACAATGTTTTTCCCAAAAATCTTGTCTTTTTATTTGAAGATAAGAGATTTCTTTTTCCCTGATGCATGTTGATATTTAACATAACTGCATAAAACCCTTTTTACCTTAATAATGCCAGTGACATGAATTTTTGTTTATCTCTCTAATTACTTATTTATGGCTGACATGAAAATGTTTCCCACTAGACATCGTCGACTGCTCCTAACCCAGTTGTGCTTTGAGACTGAGACTTTTGTTATTGTAACACGATTAAAATAGTACATTAATTATGCAAACCTCTATAAAACTAGATTCAGCAGAGGAAATAAATGCATATTAATAATACATTAGTTATTAATCTGTATACTTGTTGGTTGAATAAGATGCAAAGTACTACATCTTCAATTCATACAGACTACCTGTACTCTGCATGTTAAAAATACCCAAATGCAAAAAGCAAACTTAGGTCAAGGTTAACTTGGACCCAAGGTGCTTTTCTCTAATTTGTACTGTGGTTTCAGATTCCAATTTGATTAAATGTTAATATCCTATTTAGTGGCTTGGGATATAGGAGAGAAATTCATAGGGATTTGACTTTGTCTATATAATGAAAGAACAGGAACAGTAAACCTCTTTCAGAGACAATATTATTAGATTCAATCCCAGACCTATAGAAATTTTTCTAATGTATCCTTTCTAGGTGAGAAGACAAAAGCTCATATAAAGGAAAGTACATGCAAAATAGATTTGGAAATTCTACTGAGTATTAAAAACAATGCTGCTTTTGAAGATATTAGACCTGGATTTGAATCATGGTTCTTCCATTTATTATCTGAATGACCATGTACAATCTTTTTTACTTCCATGAGATAAGATTTCCTCATTTGTTAAATTGAAGAAGGGATGATCTTTAAGTTCCTTTCCAACTCCAAATCATATTTCTGCCTCAGTCAATCTCAAGAGCTAGTGTTTAATCCTAGAGCTAATAGGGAACAACTTTAATTTATGAACAGGGCAATGACATGATCAGACCTAGGTATGTGAATATCACTTTGGCAACTCTTGAGACAGATGGACTGGAGAAGGGAAAGATATGTAAGGAAACCAGTTAATTGATCTATATTGCAATAGTTAGGGTGGAGAGGATGAGCTACTATTGTGTGGTGGTCATGCAACTACAGAGAAGGGGATAGATGTGGATGTAGAATCACCCTGATTTGTCATTTTATTGGACATATAGAGTGAGAGAGAATGAGGAATTGAAGATTAATACAATTGTTAAACACTTGTTGAACACATTAAGTGTCAAGCACTGTGCTATGTGCAAAAAGATTGTAAAGTGAGGAAATGGAATAGTCATAGAATAAAAACCAACAAGAATAGTTGAGAGTTGGTTTTGGAGATAATAAGGCAGAGTATCTCAGAGGGGGAAAGCACATTACAGATGCCTAAGAAAAGCTTTCAGAAGGTGGGATTGGAACTGAGGTTTGAAGGAAGCCATGGAACTCAAGAGGTAAAAATGAGCAGTGAGAATGGTCTAAACATGGGAGATATCCAGTGAAAACATGTGGAATGTCCTTTGTGAGGAACAAGAGAGAAGCTAGAATTACTGGGCAGTATAGTATATGTGTTGAGGTACAAGAAAAAAAGACTGAAATTATAGGAGGAAACTTGCTTGTGATGGGCTTTACATTTGATCTTAGAGGAAATAGGGAGCCACTTGCGTTTATTGAGTAGAGGAGTGACCTGGTTAGAGATTTGCTTTAAGAAAGTCATTTTGATATTTGATTGGAGGATGGACTGGAATAGGCAGAAATACGTGGTATACAGACAACAAAGAGGCTGAATATTTTCATGGCACATAGAGCCTGTATCAAGGTAGTGTCAGAGGAGAAAAGGGAGCATGCAGTGAGATATGAAGTCAGAATCAACAGGATTGTTGACTGGAAATGGGTGGAGGCTGTTATAGAAAGTAAGAAATTGAGGATGATGCCTAGTTTGCCAACTTTGAAATCTCATAATATGGCAATCAATTAATAGGACTGATTTTTATAGTGTAAGGGAGACATAAGTGTGGTGATGAGAATTAGATCTTTATATGCAGCAACAATTCTCTTTGACATTCATATAGCCTGCCTCTTAAGTCTGAAATTTATTTCCTTTATTTATTTGTTCCTTAAGGTGCCTAAATCACTTCAAGACTTCTCTTGTGTCACTTTCAGTGATTTTTTTTCCCCTGACTCTCAGTTGTTTCTTTTCTCAAATTATCTTGTATTGATTTCTCTGTGTCCATGTTGTATTTCACACATCAACCCCTAATCCATAAGTGGAAATTGTTTCATTTTCATCTCTGTTTCCCTCATTTAGCACACAGTTCTTTCACATAGTAGGCACCTAATAAATTTAATTGAAAGAAACTCTATTTGGCCCTAGAGAATAAAATGGCAGTAGAAAACAGCGAATGGAAGACATAGAGGTAGGTTTAGGCATGAGTGGAAGAATAAACTTTCTAAAAATCATTGCCATCTCATGGAATAGTCCAAATTGGGAAACAGTTGCTTCTACCTCTCTGGAGAAGTCTTCAAACAAAAGCTGGCTGGCCACTTGTTAAGACATTTTTTTTTTAATTTTTTTTTTTAGAGAGCAGTCTTATTCAATATGGGTTAGACTTGATGGCTTCTGTTGTGCTTTCTGGGTCTGTAATTCTGTTTTTATGGGAACTTTTTGAACTGCTGTCTTTTGAGAGTCATTCTAAAGGAAAATATATGTTAAATCATTAAGAGATTAACTGCTGTCCTTTATTGACTACTTTACTATAATTATGCCTTTAAGAAGGTATCACATTAGGCAAAATAGTGAAGGGACATCACATTTGGAAAGCTATAAAAACTGGTTCTTATAATGAAAAAATAAGGGGCAGAGATTGTTTTTAGGGTATTTTCATATTCAAGCACAGAAGCATAAAGTTGACATCCATTCTACATGTGTTTTTTTTTCTCTTTTTTCCTAGTAAATTTATTTATTCTCAATATGCATTATGAATCACGTTGGGAGAGAAAAATCAGAGCAAAAAGGAAAAACTACGGGAGAGAGAAAAAAACAGAAAAAAGAAGTGAACACAGCATGTGTTGATTTACATTCACTCTCTTTAGTTCTTTTTCTGGATGTAGATATCATTTTCTATCCAAAGTCAATAGGGATTGTTTTTAATCACTGAATCAATGAGAAGAACCGAGTCTATCATAGTTGATCATCACACATTCTTGCTGTTATTATTCCTGGTTCTGTTTGTTTTGTTAAGCATCATTTCATATAAATCATTTCTAAAATCAACTTGTTCATTATTTTTATAGAACAATAATATTCCGTTACCTTCATATACCACAACTTCAGCCATTCCCCAATTGATGGGCATCCATTTCTTTTCCAATTCTTTGCTATCACAAAAAGAGCTGCTACAAACATTTTTGTACATGTGGGTTTTTTTCCCTTTATGATTTCCTTGGGATACAGACCCTGGAATGGCACTGCTGAGTCAAAGGGTATACACAGTTTTATAGCTCTTTGAGAATAGTTACAGATTGCTCTCCAGAATGGTTGGATCATTTCACAACTCCACCGACAATGCATTAGTGTTCCAGTTTTCCCACATCCCCTCCAACATTTATCATAGTCTTTTCTTGTCATCTTAGTCAATCTGAGAGGTGTGAGGTGCTATCTTAGAATTGTTTTAATTTGAATTTCTCTAATCAATAGTGATTTAGATAGTGATTTAGAGAATTTTTCATATGAATATACATGGCTTTAATTTCATTATATATTTCCATTTTCTTTCATCTTTTTGAGGGTATAGATCTATGAGTATTATTGGTAGGACAAAAATATGCATAGCTTTATGTAGCTCTTTGGGCATAATTACAAAATATTCTCATATAGTGGGACCAGTTCATGATTACACCAATACCATCATGGTACCTATTTTTCTACATCTCCTACAGCATTTGTCATTTTCCTTTTCGTTCATGCTAGCCAATCTGATAGGTGTAAGGTGGTGCCTTATAGTTGTTTTAATATGTATTTCTCTAATCATTAGTGATTTAGAGCATTTTTGCATGAATATAGATAACTTTGATGTATTCTTTGATGATGATGTTCATATCTTTTGAATATTTGTCAATTAGTAAAGGAATTTAGAGTTTTTGTTCCTCCAAAAGAATTTTAAAATTATTTTTCCTATGTCTATAAAATCATTCTTTCATAGTTTATTATGTCAATGAATAATTAAATAAATTTAGGTGGTATGGTCATTTTTATTCTATTAGCTTCGTCTACCCATGAATAACTAATGCTTCTTAATTTATATTAGCTGTCTTTAATTGTATGTAAGATATTTTGTAATTGTGTTCATTTAGTTCCTGAGTGTGTCTGGACAGGTAGAACTACAGATTTTTATGCTGTTTGTATTTATTTTAAATGGAATATATCTTTTTAGATCTTCTGGGTTTTGTAGGTAATATATAGAAATGTTAATGTGGGTTTGTTTTATATTCTGCAATTTAGCTAAAGTTGTTAATTGTTTTGATTAGTTTGTTTCTCTAGGGTTCTCTAATTAAACTGTCATATTATCTACACAAAAAGATAGTTTTATTTCTTTTTTGTTTATGCTCATTCCTTCAATTATTTTCCTTATCTTACTGCTATACCTAGCATTTCTAAGACAATATTGAATAATAATGGTGACAATGGACATCCTTGTTTCACCTCTGATTATATTAGAAAGGCTTCTCATTTATCCCCATTATAGATAATGCTTACTTTTGATTTTAAATAGATACTATTTATCATTTTAAGAAAAAATTCCATTGCTCTACTTTTTAATGTTTTTAAAAAAAACAAGTATTGCATTTTGTCAAAAACTTTATCTTTTGATGTAATCATATGTTTTTTTTGTTTGTTTGTTTGTTTTGTAATTGATATGGTCAGATATACTTAGAGTTTTGGATTTGTTTGCTTTTTTGAAAAATAGTAGCCTTGCATTACTTGTGTGTGTATGTATGTATGTATATATATATATATATATATATATATATATATATATATATATATATATATATATATACACACACACACACACACACACACACACACACACACACACACAATCTAGGCATAATAAATTATTTATTGCTGTAATCTCCTTGCTAGTATTTTTTAATTGTATCAGTTGTTTTCTTTCTCTGTTGTTCTTATTGATTTACAGATAAAAAACATATTTGTATTTTAGAAAAAATTTGACAGGACTCTTTCTTTACCTATTTTTCAAAACAGTTTATATAATATAATACATACAAACCAATAAGTTTATATGATATTGTACTTCTAAATATTTTCTCCATGTAATTTACCCAAACAATTTTTTGCTTAATATTATTATTCTTGAGATTGTGGAAATCCCCATTGTGTTTATAATCTTATCACGAAAGCTAATTTTTTTCATAATCTTTTGTTTGGCCGACTCTTCTCCCCTCCATTCACTCCCATGATTACCAACTCTTAAATAAACTAAGGATTTGGTTGAAAAGCAAGGGTAGCCACATAAATAATACTCTCTTTTGCTTAGCAGTGATGAGTATTAAAGGATTCTTTGCCAACAATTAGATGTAGTTTTATTGCATGGTTATTTATAAATGAAAGAATGGAAATATAACTGATAAAATACTGAAACATAATTAAAACACCTTATTTTATATAGGGCTTTACACAACATTGTCTCATTTTAGCCAAACAACCACCATGGTTCTATAGACATAAATATTCTCCATTTTAAAATGAATTACCTGGGATTTAAGATGTTTTTCCTTCTTGTCTTTCTCACAATGTCAGCGTCACTTTTGATTTTCAAACTTTGTATTGCATATGTAAGATGTACATGTTCAAGAAGGTGTAAATATTCATAGAAAATATATTAGGTATCTTAAATTCTTCAGAGTACATTTATAATTGCATAATGACGCTAGCATAGTGTGATTACTTTGTGATTACATGTTCATTGATAGGGCCTCACAGTGCAGCTAGACTTTGACTTTCTCCAGAAAGCCTTTCCTCCTTTTTTCGGAAAATACTCTCCTTCTATAAATGTTCCTAGAATTCTTTTCTTGATTATTTCCTTGGCCCCACTAAATTTCACGTGTTATTTGTTAGTGCAGGTGTCTCAGTCCATTAAAAAAGATTTTCATCTCCCTAAGGGAAGACTCTTACTTTTCATCTACTCTTCCTCATCCCCTTCCTCTTCTTCTTCCTCCTCCCCCTGTTCCCTCTCTTCTTTCTCCTCCTCCTCCTCCTCCTCTTCTTCTTTCTCTCTCCCTCCTTCCTTCCTTACCTTCCCCTTCCTCCCTCTATCTCTCCCTTTCTCTTTCTGTTTCTCTCTGTCTCTCTCTGTCTTTCTGTCTTTCTGTCTTTTTGTCTCTCTTTCTCTGCCTGTCTCTCTTTTTCTCTCTCCTCTATCCTCTCCCTCTCTCCCTCTCTCCCCTTCTCTCTCTCCTTCCCTTTCTCTGTATCTTCCTCCCACTTTCAGTTATGTCCAACTCTTTGTGACCTTTTGTGGAGTGTTCTTGGCAAAAATATTTGGATAGTTTGCTATTTCCTCTCCAGCTCATTTTATAACAGAGGAAACTGGGGCAAGGCAAGTGAAGTGCTTTGCTCAATGTCACACAGCTAGTAAGTGTCTGAGGCTGAATTTGAACTCAGGTCTTTTTAACTCTAGGCCCAGAACTCCACCCACTGTGCCATCTTGCTGTCTAATCCTTCCAGATTGCCTTTTTATTTACAGACCATTTATATAATATCTTCTTAAACTCAAGATGTCTGGAATAAACTGATTGTGCTTTGTTTCTACACCTACCCCTCCTGACATCACTATGCCTTTAAATAAGGCAAAAATTAATTTAGCCAGTTTCCTACATTTGAAATATTTGTATTACTTTCAATTTATCATTTCCCTCACTTCTTAGATTTCATCAGTTCCTGTGTTTTGTTGATTTTTGCCTCCATAATATCACTAGTATTCACCCCTTCTTGATAGCTTATGGTTATCAAAGGAGTGGAGAAAATTTAGACTTAGTTAGACATCTCAGCGTGAATACTGTCTTAAACACTTACTAGATCTCTGCCTATGGCAAGGCTATTAACCTCTTTTTTATAGGATCTACCTTAGAGTTTTGATGAAAAGAAATAGCATATATGTTATGAAAATAACAATAGCTAATATTTATAATAGATCTTGAAGGATGGCAAAGTTCTTTACATATTATATTCATATTTAATATTTTTTTATTTTTATTTTTATTTATTTTTATTTTTTTAAGCTTTTTATTTGTATAACATATGTATGGGTAGTTCCCCAACCTTGATCTTTACAAAGCTTTCCAATACAAATTTTACCCCCAGTCCCCTCCCCTCCCCCAGATGGCAGGAAGTCCACTACATGTTAATAATGTTGAAATGCTTGAGAAGTTATGCAAGAAAAATCCTATCTACAAGAAAAAAAAAAAAGAATCAGAGAAAGGCAACACAATGCAAACAAATGTCAATAGAGATCATGAAAATGTTACGTTGTGGTCCATATTTCATTTCCCTCTCTCTGGGTGTATATGGTTTTCTTCAGTGAACAATTGGAACTGGTTTGAGACGATTCTTTGTTGCAGAGAGCCATGTCCATCAGAATTGATCATCATGTAATACTGTTGTTGCTGTGCATGATAATCTCCTGGTTCTGCTCGTTTCACTCAGCATCAGTTCACGCAAGTCCCTCCAGGCCTCTCTGAAATCGTCCTGCTGGTCGATTCTTACAGAGCAATAATATTCCATAACATTCATATACCATAATTTATTCAGCCACTCTCCAATTGATGGGCATCCCTTCAGTTTCCAGTTTCTAGCCACTACAAAAAGGGCTGCCACAAACATTCTTGCACATGTGGGTCCCTTTCCCTCCTCTAAGATCTCTTTGGGATATAGGCCCAGTAGAAACACTGCTGGGTCAAAGGGTATGCACAGTTTGACAACTTTTTGAGCATAGCTCCAAATTGCTCTCCAGAATGGTTGGATCCGTTCACAGTTCCACCAACAATGTATTAGTGTCCCAGCCCTCCCACATCCCCTCCAACATTCATCGTTATCTTTTCCTGTCATTTTAGCCAATCTGACAGGTGTGTAGTGGTATCTCAGAGTTGTCTTAATTTGCATTTCTCTGATCAATAGTGATTTGCAGCAACTTTTCATATGACTAGAGATGGTTTTAATTTCATCATCTGAAAATTGTCTGTTCATATCCCTTGACCATTTATCTATTGAAGAGTGGCTTGAATTCTTATATATATGAGACAATTCTCTATATATTTTAGAAATGAGGCCTTTATCAGAACCATTAAATGTAAAGATGATTTCCCAATTAGATGCTTCCCTCCTAATCTTGTCTGCATTTGTTTTGTTTGTACAGAAACTTTTTAACTTAATATAATCAAAATTATCCATCTGGTGTTCAATTAGGAGTTCCAAGTCTTCTTTGGACATAAATTTGTTCCACCTCCACAGGTCTGAGAGATAAACTATATTACGTTCCTCTAACTTGCTTACAAAGTCCCTCTTTATATCTAGATCATGAACCCATTTAGATCTTATCTTGGTATGTGGTGTTAGGTATGGGTCAAGCCCTAATTTCTTCCACACTAGTTTCCAATTTTCCCAGCAGTTTTTGCCAAATAGAGAGTATTTATCCCAAAAGCTGTGTTCTTTGGGTTTATCGAACACTAGATTGTTAAGGTTAATGCCTAGGTTGTCCTGATAACCTATCCTGTGCCACTGATCCACTGCTCTATTTCTTATCCAGTACCAAACGGTTTTGATGACCGCTGCTTTATAATATAGTTTTAGATCTGGTACAGCAAGGCCACCTTCATCTGCCTTTTTTTTTCATTAATCCCCTTGAAATCCTTGACCTTTCATTCTTCCAAATGAACTTTGCTACTATTTTTTCTAGATCTGTAAAATAATTTCTTGGGAGTTTGATTGGTATGGCACTAAATAAGTAGATTAGTTTGGGTAGTATTGTCATTTTTATTATGTTCGCTCTGCCTACCCATGAGCACTTAATATTTTTCCAATTGATTAGGTCTGATTTTATTTGTGTGGAAAGTGTTTTGTAATTTAGTTCGTATAGTTTCTGACTTTTCCTTGGCAGATAGATTCCCAAATATTTTATCCTATCATCTGCTATTTGGAATGGAATTTCTTTTTGTATCTCCTGCTGCTGAACTTTGTTGGTAATATATAAAAATGCTGATGATTTATGTGGATTAATTTTGAATCCTGCAACTTTGCCAAAGTTGTGAATTGTTTCTAGTAGTTTTTTAGTTGAGTCTCTAGGGTTCTCTAAGTATACCATCATGTCATCTGCAAAGAGTGATAATTTGGTTTCTTCATTACCTACTCTGATTCCTTTTATCTCTTTTTCTTCTCTTATTGCTAAAGCTAACATTTCTAATACAATATTAAATAGTAATGGTGACAGTGGGCAGCCTTGTTTCACTCCTGATCTTATGGGGAAAGGTTTTAGTTTGTCTCCATTACATATGATGCTTGCTGATGGTTTTAAATAGATGCTACTGATCATTTTAAGGAAAAGCCCATTTATTCCTATACTCTCTAGTGTTTTTAATAGGAAAGGGTGTTGGATTTTGTCAAAGGCTTTTTCTGCATCTATTGAGATAATCATATGGTTTTTGTTAATTTGGTTATTAATATAATTAATTATGCTGATAGTTTTCCTAATATTGAACCAGCCCTGCATCCCTGGTATAAATCCTACTTGGTCATAGTGTACTATCCTGGGGATGACTTTCTGTAATCTCATTGCTAAAATCTTATTTAAAATTTTTGCATCAATATTTATTAGGGAAATTGGTCT